>PVIR01005925.1:0-69164 GCA_004026965.1 Petromus typicus
TATATATATGGGGGGGTGGTAGGGTGGGTGGGGCTATGGGAAAAATGAGAATTAAGTTGTGTCTTATACTGGTACAAATCCCCATTATGGAGTGCAATCATGATGTGTATATTTAATGTACCAATAAAGATAATTTTTAAAAAAATGATAAGTTTGAATCATTTCTACTTAAATGGACATACCTTGAGGGTATCCTCATAAGTGAAATAAATAGGTCACAGATAGGTGCATATCGCATCTTTTCTCTGGTATGAGAAAATAAAGATGTAAATGAGTCCTAGAACTGTATGTTATATATTGTGAAATAAAAAATGCTCAATGTAAAATAGAGAGAAGGGGGAAAAAGATGAGATTGTAACAAAAAAGTAAGGAAACAAATTTTACGTATATGGGGGGGGCGGTAGGATTGGTAGGGCTATGGGAAAAAATGAGAATAAAGTTGTGTCTTATACTGGTACAAATCCCCATTATGGAGTGCAATCATGATGCATATATGTAATGTACCAATAAAGATTTAAAAATTAAAAAAATAAAAAAATTTAAAAAATAGGATCCAACTGCCCCAGCTACCCCCTTACAAAACCATGGTATCACAAACATGTACACTCAGTGAAGCAGTATTTTCTTTCTCTTGATTTTCTAAATTTAAAATGAGAATCTTCATGACAGTAAATGGCTAACATAAAGAATATATATTTTTTCTTTAACAGACTGTCAAAACCATTTAAGGACCTACCGGTGTCCCTTGCATATTCTTTTGGACTTGAGTACACTACTCTGAAAAAATAACATGTTTTCTACCAATAAATATAATAACTGTTAACATGAAGAGAACTGAATTTTATAATTAATTTTCTTCAATTTCATTCTTTAACTATATGACTTCTATTGTCCAATGCTCTCGTGTAAAACACACAATTTAATACAGTAAATTGTTTTGAGAGCAATCGATTAGGTCACATGGGGTTTCATGCCGTTCTGTGGCCCAGTGTTTGAATTATTTTAGGAACCACTGCTCGAAGGCTCTCCTTTTTAGCTGGTTGATAATGTGCGGTAACAGGTTCAGATAGACTAATTTGTGCCTAAGTGATAGCTAATATATCTTCCTCCCAGGTACTATTTAACTTGATTAAAATGGACAGGTCAACATAAGGCATTGCAAGTGGGACTTTCAAGCACCATTGAAAGCTAATTGGGCAAGACAAAGCTTATAAGAAAAAAGTACATGGGGAGTAGCCAGCGTTGTAACTGAATGTCATGAAAGATTGCATTTGCATTACATCGGGTGCAGCCACTTCTGTCCTGTTCTGGGCTTGCGGCCCAGGGGCTGCTTACTTTGCCTATAAGCTTCTTTCCATTTCTCATTAGCATAATGGGAAGAAATCCTGATGATTCCTCACATCAAGTAATCACATCACCACTGGTTTTCAAAGTTTGTGGAGATGGTAGACTCTTTTAAAACACATACGAAGATGAAACCAGTGCTTTTGTCTAATGATTTTTTCTTAAAATAAAAGTAATTAAGCAATCAAATGATCTGTGTGTGTAACACAGTGATCAGGAGGTCTAAGGGGTCCACAGGCTGGTGCTGGTCATAAACAATCTTAGAGGAGGGGCAAGACAGAGGCCCCCTGCCCTCACTTCATTGGAGGTTCACATTCAGTTTTTTAGAGGTGCTGTGGGCCAATTCTTCCTACTATTGATGATGCATCTAGTAGCAGGGTTTTTTATTTTTTGTTTTTCGGTGTTTTTGTTGTTGTTGTTGTTGTTGTTTGTTTGTTTGTTTTTTTGAGACAGGGTCTTGGTTTTGTGGTTCAGGCTGGCCCTGAGCTCAGCCTCAAACTGACATCACAGCAATCCTCCTGCCCCTGCCTCCCGAGTGCTGGAATTACAGGCGTGAGCCACCATGCCCCACACTGTGGTATGTGGTACTGATTGCTGCTGGGCATGAGTTTCCACCCCCAGTATTATATATGGTTAACCAGGGATTGAACCCAGCAGGTCCTTGCACTTGCAAGACAGGCACCAGAACCACTGAGGTAAATCTCCGGCCCTTGTATCAGTTTTTATCTTTCCACAGTAATCTACTCCTTAAGATGAGTGTAAACATGGCGCACAGTAAATATATATTAATAAAATTGGAAAAAATAACTATAAAGCATACATTTTTAATTAGAATATGTTCAGTTCATCCAGTCAATTTGGAAGGATAATTTTAGAACAAATCTGAATAACTAATAAATATCTTTCTGTTCTGACTTTATTTTATACGTAGAACACACTGTTGATCATAGTCTTGTGTCTGTACTAGCATTAATATCGCATGATCGTAATTTGACATGTGTATAAGATGACATGTTCTCCACTAATGCAGAACCAAACCAAATTTAAGTGTATGTTTCTTTTCAACAGCTGGCACATCTATCACCTCCCCAGGAAGAGGATTATATTCATTATGATTTATTTTTCTTTTGTATCCTACATCACTAGAGAAAGTTAATTGATCTTTTATCTAACATATAAAATTACAATTCTTTTTAACAAGCTAAATGCGACTGCTAATGAATCACATTACCTCTACAAAGTACCCAAATGTGTACTTTCAAGAAAAAAGACATAGAAAATGTTACCTATTTTACACATTACTGAAGATAGAAAAACACAAGTTATCTCTATAAGAAAGTATCTTAAAAAAGCAGAATAAATATGATTGACCTATGACCTAAGTGCCAGCGCAGCTCTCTATCAATCAATTAAGCAAATGCAACTAACCTCATATTTATGCCCTGTCCTTCTGTCCTATAAGATTTGAGAAAGTACACTGAATAAATCTGTGCCTAACATGAGTTAATATTAAATTGTTGTTTTCACATCTTCCTTTTGTTTGCTTTCTTCTTTACCTCACTTCTCTCCTGTTGCTGTGATTTAGAGGCATGTCTGATCTCCAGCTCGCCCAGGGCTAAGATTTCTGAATTACTGGATTATATCCATGTTGGGCTAACTTAACTGTTATGGCATAGGAGATGCTGTGATAACCTGCCTTCAAATGATCAGATTTCTCAGAAGCAAAAAACAATACAAAAGTATTCATTTTCTCCTATCATTTTATTGTACTTAATAGATATTATAGAATAGTTTTCCCTGATTCCCAATCTGGATTACCTCAGAATTAGATTAATGACTGCTCTATCTTTAAAGTAATTGCATGACACTGAGCCACTCTCGATGCTATCTTTCTGTAACTATCAGACTTTGCTTAGTACAACCCTCATGTTCCTTTTTGAGTATCGATGAGAAGTCTGACACATATGTTCTACTAAAGTAGAATAACAACTTGAACCAAAGATAGTTCACTTTGGTAAAATCAACAATATCTGGAATACTCCCTCCTTTTCAGAGTAGGTCCTCAACAAATGTTATTGGTATAGTATGAATGCTTAAACTCCCCAAAGTTATAGGTCAAGGTTTCATTAACAATAATTGAGTCTTGGAAGGTGGAGCCTATAGGAGTTTATTAGGTCATGAAATTGGAACCCTGACTGGGTGGGGATTAGTGCTTTTAAAATGAAGCCCTGGGAAGCTGTCTTGCCTTTTGTCCCATGTGAGAACAGTGAGAAAGTGACGTCTATGAGGAAGTGAGTCTTCACAAACATTGACACTTTTGGCTCCTTGATATTGGACTTAATGACCCCTAGACCTCCAAGAAATATATATGTGTTGTACATAGTCCATCCAGTTCTTGATAGCTACAGCAGCCTAGAAAAAGACACTATTTAAATGAAGTATTTGAAAATGAGTCTATATTTATAAGTGTAATATTTCTATACTGCAGAATAGATCAAATTTCAAATGTCTACATTGTGAACTAGTAGATACCTTAGATCAGTTTAAAATGGGCTTCTAAAGCCCTATATGCCATTAGCCTAGATTTCTGAGAGTAAATAAGGTAGGTTTTAGGTCATACATCAGTAAGTTATCCATAGTTTCATCTTTAAAAACAGGAAATTTTAAAATGCAAAGGACCTTTAAGATCTTAGACTCTTACATGATACTCAAGCTTAGGAATTAAGAGAGAATATAATGTTTTATCCAATAAATAGCGTTGATGACAGAAAGAATCAAAATGGTAATGTAAAAACCAGAAGTGTAAAACCCAAATGTCCAAATCTTTGATCTTTACTTTTACTTTTTATTATTTATTATTTTTTTCTTAACCTTGTGTCAAGTACTGTACAGGAGTAACTATGTTCATACACATATTATCCAAGAGTTTTCTGAATATATTTTGCATTTTGACAGATTTTTTTTCACATTATATCTTAGATGAAATGCATACTAAGCAAGGAGAATGATATTGACAACGTAAGCTGGACAGAGAGTTGATGATGCGATGTTTAAGCTGCTAATCCTTTGTGGCTTCTGGAACTGATCTTCACCTTCTCTTTGGTATCTGAATTGTTAGTATCCAGGAACATGTCACAGTTTATGAGTAGCTTGTGGGCTTCCTTGTAGACAGTATGCTGCTTTTTAAAGAGACTGGAGTGTACTTCTTATATTGCACTCTGTCAAAAGATTTTGCCTATTGAATCCACTCTGGCTGTTTTAATGCAGGAGGCCTCTGTTCTGTGATCCCTCTGAGCTGTCTTCACTTACTTCGGCAAGTTTTAGATCATGGCCAGGAGGAAATAATCTACTACTAACCATTATTATACTGTATCTTTTAGCGGATGGTGTTTCAGATTAGCAGGATGCCTTTCGGAAGTGTTTGGTTGCAAACAGTATGTCTGACAGTGTTCTGAACAATAATATTATTTTTCCGTATGGTCCATGACACCAACCACTTTTTAATGCACAATTATTTCTAATAAGCATCTGTCTTTTGTCTTCTAAAAGTTACATTTCACAGAAGCGCGATTCTCCATCTGTTTGACTCACAGGTGTAAACTAATTTCGTAGAATACTTCTTGGCATGTAGCAAGTTCCCCAAGCATATTTGTTGACAGAGTGTGACTCAACTTCTCTAGGAAAGACTGACACATGCCCTACCACAGCCTCAGGGTGTGAGATTCCTTTGATGCTTTCCTCTTTCCCTAGAATATCAATTTATTGAAACATTGTTTTCTTTTTTTCCCCCAGACATTGTTCTGTTATGCCCAACACAAGAGTCAAAGCAGAACTGCTTTACTATGGATAATCCATCTGTGGCCATCTTTAAAGCCCAAATTTCAACAGTGTAATCACAGGCTGGGCTAAAGTAGAGTAGGATGAAGGTAGAAGTAATAGTTTTGATTGCTGAAATACCATCAATCTTATTGAAAAATAATCAGTCCTTTTCCTTTCATATAGAATTTAGTTACTTTGATTGGGCAGTGAAAGGTTGATTTATAAATTACTTCGATCTTCTTAAAAGCACAGTGAGCAGAAGGCAGCCTAGATTTTCAGAGAAATTTGGAGATTTGGCGTCTAACCTACTCATGACATAAACTTCTACCTCTTCAATCATGGACCAAAGGCCTATAGAAAGTAAAAAAAAAAAAAAAAAAAAAAAACGCATTTCACCTTGTATTTCAAACATATTGAAGTTCTTCAGTTCAGGAACTCAATTATCCTATGGGCATCAATTATCATTATAAGTTCTCTTTGGCTTTCCTGGTTGAGCCTACAACCATTCCTCTTTTCATTCAAGGTGCTCATATGAGAAAGATTTCTGCATTGATTCATTTCCCCCATTCTGGCAGTCATTTTTGTGAACTTTGTTTTTGGAAGAAGAGCTATTTTAATGGTATAGTCTTCTGAGAAATAAATCATGAAAATAGACTACTTGTCTGTAGATACCTTTAAACTTGCTTCTAAAAATGAAAATGGATGCTTTGAGTTGAAATGTGACCAAATGTATCCAGAGATTAGGGACAAACCTGGTCATTGGAAAAGAGAATTTCAAGCCAGCACTCTCATCACTAGAATGGAGAAAGAAGTTAACTGTTTGCATGAAAGGACCAATAACCTTTGGTATTCGATATTATCTCTTGTGGGATATTTTAGGAATAATTGGAGGAGGTTGTTTATTATCTGAGAGAGAAAGCAATCTGAAATATGTAACAAGACAGTGTTGCTAGAAAAAAAATGATGATAGAAAATAAAGAACAAGGAACTAGACATGGAAGTGAAAGACCATGCACCCTTTGTCGGGGTGAAGAACCTACTCATGAAAAATCGAGATCGTGAAGGACAGCTCAGCCATGTGTTGTATCTCTTGTTTTGTGTTTCATGTTCTGGGGTGTGGTTAGTGTCTTCACCCTTCCAGCCTGGTACAGCAGTGACCCCAACCACTTTAAGAGCTAGGTAGTGTGAGAAGAGCTAAGCTGGGAGCTGAATCTCATCTATATTTCTACTCTCTGCCTCACTAGCATTGTGGCCTGAGCTCTACCTGCTGTCTGATTGGTGGAGACGTTAGTCAGTGATGGCGAACCTTTTAGAGCTCTCAGTGAGAACAGAGAGCTGGCTGCAGTGCGGGTGCCATAGGTTCTCCACCGCTGCACTAGGTTATCACATCAATAGACTCTCTAGTGTAGACAACACGTGGGAAGAGCCCCGGATTTATAGGATTCGGATCTCATGACACCTCCCCTACATTCAGAAGGAAGTACATCTTCCACCAAGCCTGTCTCTTTGCCAGTTCGTTGAGAAACACTGGTGTGAAGGAAATAATGCCTGAAAGCTGACAAAGAAAAGATCTGAACAGATTCACCTATGCTTAATTATACTGAAAGGAAAGAACAGTGGATGGAGTCAAATATAATTTATGAATTACAGAATTTGTACTTTTTCTGGTCATATTCTAATATATTTGCTAAGCATGCAACTAGTTCTGATGTAAAAAACTGAATGAAAAAGCTTCATAAATATGTGAGGATAGTTGTGTGGAGGTCTATCAGACATCTCACTGAAGATCGTGTAATAATTATCTCTCCTTATAATCAATCATCCAATCAAGTAGTTTAGACTTAGATATATTTGCTCCCTTCAATGACAGCTGATACTTAAATAAAATTATCACAGCTTGTAAACATTTCCAAAATATAAGGAAAAAATTAGCCCACTCCTTCTGGGGATGAAAATAAGGAATGAATTGGCATCTTTTTTTTCATAAATTTGGATTTAAATATATTTTATAGTCTATTGCTATATTTACTCATAATTAAAGAACTGAATAGGTACGTATAGTGTTCCAAACTCTAAAAAAACAATCTGGAAATTGAGAAAACATTGTCTCTTCACAAATAGTTTTCATTATAATTAGAGATATGGCATCTAGAAAAAAATCACAATCAAAATGTAATAAACTAGACTCTATTCTCAGAGCTGTGGAAATGTGTGCATGTACATACACACACACACACACACACACACACACACACACACACACACACACACTGAGAGAGAGGAGACATATTTTCAATGACGTTTATTGATTTAAGCAAGAGAAGTGCTGAAATAAAAGGAGACAACATAAGTCAGTGAAAACAAAGGTAAGAATAGGAAAATTTTGGCATGGAATGTCTGAGAAAATCTCTACTGTGCCACACAATGGTCGATAGGAATAGTTGTGGAAGAAACCATATATGTGATGGAATTTAAAGTAATAATATTTTAATATCAATTTTTTTTACCATAGAAGATGGGCATAAATGTATCATTTTGGGAAGCAGTGTAATTTTACTTAGCATTGATGTATAAAATTACTTAGCATAGCTACCTTCATTACATTATAATAATATTTGTTTAGTCCATAATTTTCTTCAAATGTTTACAAAGCAGAAATTCTGTGTTGATGTCCTTGAACTTTATTCCCTACCCTTTACCAAGCAAGTAGAGTATCACAAAAAGTGGAATTTTATATCAATTATGTAATTTCAATAAATTTGACCGTCTGTCCTAGTTCTGTGCCAGACCTCAAAATCTATTTTTTTTTTTTTTTTCCAACAGGGGCTCTCTTTGTAGTTCAGGCTGTCCCTGAGCTCAGCCTCAAACTCACATTACAGCAATCTTCCTGCCTCTGCCTCCTGAGTGCTGGGATTACAGGCGTGAGCCACCATGCCCGGCACAGTGGTATGTGGTACTGGTTGCTGCTGGGCATGAGTCTCCACACCCAGTATTATTTGTGGTTGCCGGGGATTGAACCCGAACCCTTGCACTTGCAAGACAGGTGCTGGAACCACTGAGCCAAATCCCCAGCCCCAGACCTGGAAAACTTAAGCCCATCAGTCAACATTAGTGAGTGCAGGTGGACTAAATTTTCCAAAATTTATTTCATCTATATTTGGACTGAATAAAGAATTTCAGAGTTAATTTGAAATCAAGACCATAGATAGAACTTTAAGTGGTAGTCTCAATGAACAGTGCATAAAAATGGAACAATTCTCTTGCTTAAATCAATAAACGTCATCTGAAACTATGTTGAGCACCTTTGCAGCTAAATAGTAGGGATTACTGTTACAACACTGCATAAGAACTGACTGCTCACTGTGTGTTAGATGCTGAATTAAGTGCTGTATGCTGACCCATATGAATACAGTGAAGGTACTATTATTATATTTGCATTACACAGATATGAATTTTATATTCATATTAAGTTCTGAAGACAGAATCTTGGTATTTGGGAGTTTACATAATTAATTTAGTACTGTTTAGATAGCTTTTCTCAGCTTAAGGCATTTTCCAAAATCAGCTGTGTATTTGATGAGGAGGTGAAGTCACTTATGTCGTCATCAGTGGCTATGGAATGACTCTCAGCTATGTGTGCTTCCTCCAGAACTTGGTTCAGCTGCAATTTTGTTTTAATGCTCATTTTTTTTGTTTTTTGTTTTTGTTTGTTTGTTTGTTTGTTTTGTTTTTTTTCCCACTCTTCTACATTTGTTGGCTCCCTGAACTGTTTTCTTTAGAGCAACTATTAGTGAATATGTAGTTTGTCCCTAGGGCTTAGGACCAAGGAGTCTTAGTCTGATCTCATATCCCCTTGTGGCTAATGACCCCCAACCCCGCAAAGCCACATTTTCTCTCCTGCTCTGGTGGCTCTGTGCCTCAAGGTCTGTTATCTCTCACCATGATCTGCCCATGTCAAGCCTAAAGTGGAAGTTCCTTATTATTCTACTTGTGGCAGACTGGATTCAGAACTCTGCATTTCCCACAGCCACGTGACTCAGAAGTGCAAGGTGACTGGACCAATTGGTTCTTTGAACCAATTGTGTCATAGTGAAAAAAAATTTGCCTCCCTTACACTGATATATGACTATCATCTGTGAAGTGGCTTCATAACCTTATTGTCCTTTCTCTGCCCCTCCTTCTCTTCATCCTCTACACACACACACACACACACAGAAAAATCCAGACTCATTTCTCACCTAGAACCTGAAATCTCTAATATAGAGATCCTGTGGACACCTTCCAGATACAATTTAAGATTCTGAAATTCTTGAAATCCTTTCATTGAAAAATAGGTAATAAAATGATTTCTGTACAGGTTAGTCCTGCAAATGTATGTGCTATTTTTTAAATGCTCTAAATTTTCTTCCATATCACCATGACGCTCTTAGAATAAAGTATTTGTAGGACTTATATTTTTGTAAAACTTAATGTTATTTTAAACATCAATGCCTCTGTCTGTTATATAAAGTTCTACACTAATTTGCAGGCCTAAGTTGTTGAACTACTGTTTGCTTCTTAAAACATATAAATGGTTTTGAGAAGTGAGAAATTTTCAAATTGGTGAAATATTTTTCCCGTGTGAAAATGAAGCCCAGTTTTACTGTGAGCTTTAGAACAATGATTTTCTTTATGAATGCTGAATGAATCAAGTAGTTCATGGACATCTGTGTATCTTTCATCATAACTGACAGTTTACTCTGAGAAATTATGATTAACACATGCTACAGAAAACCAGAATATTATAAGCATGCCTTATTAGACTCCTTTTAGATGGTTCATTTTTAAATCTTATATTTCTGTAGAAATATTTGGAGATATGACTGAATTACACAGTAAATACTTACATTTCAAAATGCATTAGAGTAAAAGACACATTGTTACAGATCTTCACAATGCTACTTTCTGAAGTAGTTCATGCTCACCCCCTTTTTCTCTGTACCTGGCATGGTATGACTCCTGGCTGTTCCCTAAATGGCCAAATGACCACCAAAATTAAGTGGCAGGTAATTTTTTAAAAAGGTAAAAAATCCTATGTATATGAAGATGGGGCTGTAGGGAAGGCAGGGAAATGGGAAAAATGAAATAAAATTGTAAATGGCAGAAATTAGAACATCAAGGCAACTGGGACAGTGCAGCTAAAGACACTGACAAAAGAAGAGTTCCAGAACTGCTACAGAGAGTAGGAAGAATGATAGAATAAAGGCATTTGAAGTAAAGGAGATTTTTCTTCAGAGATATTGATGGCAGTTGTTTTTATTGTGCTATTTTAAATTTAAACATAAACAATTTTTCTATCATAGCTCCAGTGGCATGAATTGCAGTGTTATTATACTTTCATGATTTACACTGTGGAAAGCACATTAATACCTTCCAAAATAAGCCTGCGATTTTTCATTGTTTCCTCTCATTAATACTTCTACTTCAAAAGATTTTTGTTCTTGAAGCTGAAGAGGATGTGTTCCTTTTTCTTTCTGTAATATATTGTAGCAATGTTTTCCACAAGCTGACATGTTTCACATTTTCTGACAATGTATATCAAAGCATTCTGGCAAACAGTGAAAATGTTGAATAGCTCATTCTATAATATCACTCAGGAAGGGAAGAAAGATGAAACATTCTAACTGAATTGTTCTCTGACAGATGTTTGCTTTCTGATTTGTCAGGCTTAAAAATAAGATTTATGGTGACCTTAATCTGGAGAGTTTCCATGTGTGTACTGGAAATATGATGTACATAGCCAACGATGTAAGAGTCAGGTTAATACCAACACACTCTAGAACTTTAATTTATTGCTGTATAGTTTGCACAGTGTTAAAAAAATACAGACTATGCTTGTCCGACTTCATCAAGGAGGCTAATAACTTACATGTCTAAGTAGTGTCTGTTGAAGTTAGCTTGGACTGAGAGTGGAACTCAAACTTAGCAGTCTCTTCAAGATGTTTAAGTTTTAATTAAATGTCACACTCAAAGTAAGTGATGAGTGATCTGTTTGTTTCCTAATGAATTCAGGGCCTCACTACTCACAAGCACAGACTGCTTCACTCCGCACTGAGACAGCTTTACCCCGCCTACCTGACATCAAATTTGGGTTTTACTTACATTTATATTACAAAAATATTACGTAAAGTAGTGTGAAACTTTCCATTTGTACAAAATTAAAGTAGCCACTTTGATGTTTTTCTTCTCAATGTTGCTATGTAATTTTAAATTACTGAAATCATGCTTACATTTGTCACTTTTGTGTTTTCTTCTCATGTATGCTGAATGTTAACATCAAAATTGTCTTTTTAAGACAAAACGTTATTTTTTTAAAGAAAAAAACTCAAATTAGTATGCATTTCAGTTGTACAAGCATATTTTTTATAGTGTTGTATTGATAACAAACATTCAGGATGTAACCTTTAGGTTTTACTTAATCAGCGCAAATCCACACGTGTGAGACCTAGGAAAATTTCTGAAGATTTCTTTGATTGGCTTTTCTCAGCGCTATGTTTCGACAACTGGTGTCATATAAGGTTGATACAGAGCACTGTTTAACTGTCATGGTCTTTTTCTCTGGACACTTCCTTTCAAGTTTTCTTATATGCAATTTTCATTTTCTTTCTTTTTTATTATATCTATTTGCCATTTCTTTTAATTTCCATGGCTTTTTGAACTTTTCACACTAATCATTTGAGTGACATTTCTGCTGCCTGAGAAATATGTATGTTCAAAATAAAGGAAGATAATTCATCTTATCAAATATGTTTCCTGGGTTCAACGGTGGTGATAGGAACAGAGCGTGACACATCTATACCTTCACTGTGCACAGCTAAACTATGGAGATGAATATTCAATAATAAAATTGGGGATAATTAAATATTATGCATTGATATTTTAGAATAGGTACAAATCACACAGTATGATTCTAGTGAGAAAAATCATTAACTTATCATCAGCAATAATTTATAAGGACCTATTCAGACAAAGACTTTCCAAGAGTTGTGATTTTACTAAATAATATCTTCATTTTCTAATTTGCTTATTGTTGAGGTCCATGAGGATACAACTGCTAATATGAAACATGTTACAGAAAATAACACCGAGATAAATCAGACCCTTAAATTACATGCATGTGTATTGTGTAATGCTAAGTGAATCCACATGAGATTGACCATTTTAAACAGCTCTGCTAAATGTTGAGACAAATTGTAAGGCACACTGGATCTGCCGTTGACACATACAAAGTTCAATGACTTCCTTCTATTTCTGTCCTTGTGAATTAAGAAATTCTCTTTAAAATTCTGCTACTTGATCTACATGATTACTTAAACTACAAATATAAATTTAAGCTTTATTATATCATATTTCTTTGTTGTAATGATGCATATTTCATTTTGGAAAAATTGATTCAAATAAATAAATGGTGACTATTTTGTGAAAATCAGCTAAGTAGGAGATCTATACAGGGTTGTGTCTCCCCTTTTTCTCTTAAGTATATAGTGTTTTTCCTCACACAAAATTCATTGTCCCGTTAGTGACTCTTATGTCACCAACAAAGAAAAGCTTACCTCTTTGACCTAGTCAGTAATGTTGTTGTCCCCAAAATCACATTTAGATTTTATTATACCTTTTCCTAACTGTTCATATTCTTTATCCTGCTCAATCTTTGTACTTACCATAATGTACCAAGAAATAGCTTATTTTTGCCCCTTAATCCAATTTGTCAATCCTTTTCCCTGCCAAAGAGGCCAGTTTTGCTTTTAGTCTCTATTTATAAATAATTAATGGGGAAAAAAAAAAAACTTTGAGAGTAGATATTTCTAGCATAGCCTTTGAGATCCTCCTCTCTAAAATCCTTCAAAATGATTTTTTTCAATGATATCTGTATGAGAAGAATTTCATTCATATTGATCTCATAACAAAAATGGTCTCTGAACATTTCTGCTGTACCCAACTTGGGGTGCTCCTATTCTTTCATTTTTATTACAGTATCTATCCCATCTTCTTGATGTTCTTAAGTTTTATTGACCTCTAACAGAACATTTCAATCATAGACCTCACAGACACAATTGATATACTTTGTGTTGTTTTATTATTCATGCTTGTATGTAGTTTTATATTCTACCAAATAAATTCTAAGTCCCCTGACAATAGAAACTATGGCTTATTATATTTGCCTTTAGAAGTGTCCATAAATAAATTATTATACCCAAGTTTACTTGTAAGAGTGTCACTGCATGCATTTCTAGGAGATTCACTCACAGAGTACCAATATTTAATATTGCTTCCTTTTTGAGGATTCGAGATGAAAGCTTTTGCTTCTCTGAAATAACAATATCTTTTGAAGATATATATTGACATTAATGAGAATTTAACACTAACTTTAATACAGCATGGCTTACTGATAGAGTACATGTATGATAAATGCAATCATTCTGATGAATGCATTCATCATGGCTAGCTATGGCATATAATCAATCTGTGTATCACAGCAATTATACTTTTCTTTAAAGTCATTAAAAATATTCCAAATGCATATGTAAGAAGAGCAAAGCAGCAAAATTGCAAGTGTTAGTGTCAGTGAATGCTACTTTGTTTTCAAGCCATAATCTTAAACATATATTAATTTGAAAACATTGGGTTTTTTACAACTAAAATAAAGACCACCTGTTATTAACTAGTTTTACATTTCTGGGCTAAAATACAGAATAATTTCAGAAATAGAGATGATATCATGTAAAGAGATGTCAAATGTACTATCTTTTTCTATTTTTCTCTAAACACATCTGTTGGATACAAGACTTACCTTTTGACATGTGGGCTCAAAATTAGTCATTTAGATGCAGACATGGATCATCTCTGTGCACAAGGAACCTCTAGAAGTTAAATGGCCAGAGCAGGGATTAGGATGCGGCCTCACACTTCCGTGCGTTCAGTTTTACCTGAGGCCTCCAGATGAAAGATCTACAGAGGGCAATTAGAGGAGACCTGGCTACTTGGAAATAAAGTAGAAAATCAGGATTATTCTTAATATATTTTCAAACATATATAGTAGCAGATTATAGCAATGCATCCAATCCCTGAAAAATAGTCTTCATTAATAGGTGCATTAATAATCTGTACAGAGTGAAATATTAATGAAGTATTTTAAAAACAACTAATTTCATATCCCATTTTATTCATGTGAATAGATCTTATTTATTATACCTGCCATCAAATTAGTATTAAATTATCCAAATCATTATTTGATTATCAATATCCCTGCAATTTTCTTTTTTTAATTTCAGTATATCTTCCTTTGAGAAACATATGTACTTCAAAGAATGTGTCAAACGTGCAACTCTTGGATCTCATGTGGCCCTGGATGCTAACAGTGCATCCCCTCAAAATTATGCGAGCTCAAACTCCGTCGTGTGATTTTAGTGACTTTCTTAGTGATTTGTGTTACCCTTTAACGTGATCTATCTATCTGACAATGGGGCCAGACACTGATCCATCGGTTTCACATGGAAAAATCAAATATCACACCTGTTTTATATTTGTGTTGCCCATGTTTTTGTTGCAAAAATATATAAAAATAAAGAATATTTTATGACTTATGTGCACAAACCGTTCAATATATTTTATGTGAGTCTCAAAATAATTCCTGTTTCTTTTGTGTGGTCCAGGCTAGGAAAAAATATTGGATACACATATTCTAAAGGTGAAAGGTATAAACTGTTTATGTAACACTTGGAAAAATATTTCTTAAATTTTATGATATCCTTAAATCCATTTAAGATGATAAACTCATTGCCAGTACTCTGTACCTAGCATTCAATACAACACCAACAAGTATTTGATTGATGAACAGTTCAATGTGGAAGAAACTGTGAAATAAAATGGAATTAATGAGCCCTAACCTCCAGAATTGATATTTAAGTATGTTAGAATAGTGACTATAATTATCATGAATGTTTTGTTTGTTTTTGTAAAAACAAATCTTGACTGATCAGAAATGTTTATGTTGCTACAACATAGGAGGCTATAAAAAATTGTTTTGCAAGGTTCTGGATATTTCACTTTTGCTTAGACGATAGGATATAGCCACCTTGTGGATGTGTGAAAGAAGGAGAAAGCTCAGGAAAAAACTGAAGGGAGTAGAGGCAGAGTCGATGAAAAGTGTGAAAGAGCTGAGGGAGAGTCAGAGTCAGCCTTAGTGGCTGCACACCAGTGTTCCAGTGTAATTAAAACATATGAAAAGGTAAATTTTCTTTCAACTAAAATTTGTTTAGTAATTGATTTATTATACAAAATAAATCTACTTTGAAGATTTTCATATGGGGAACACATAGTGTGAGAAATGTTCGTATGCTACTGGGAGGAACCATTTAACAACTATAAAAGGAGACTAAAAACATAAATCTGAATCAATATGGAAGCTTATGGAATAATTGGAATGAAAATTAATGAGTTCTTGCTTTTGAAAAAAATTATGGAAATGCTATTTCAGAAGTTATATTTCCAAGATTTGGAAATTGATTAGTATTCAGCAAAAAAGAAATTGTGAACTCTGGGAAAACTTTTTGTGGCTATGAAAATAGTTTACTTTGAAAAGCTTAAAATTAAATTTCACTACCTAATTGAAAATGAGCTTCATATTGGGTATTATGAGATTCAATTATGGTAAACTACAGAATGAAGACTGTAATATAAAAGGAATTGATTGCATTGGATAGAATGATGCCTAAACAAAAAGTAAAAGAAGAAATGATAAAAGAATGAGGCACGACGTCATAATTTCTTTTTTTTTTTCTCTCATTCAATGGTCCTTTCCTTCTCTTCGCAGTTCTGCCCAAGTCTTTAGTTTTTAAGGTGCCTGCTCCTTTACCTTGATTTCTGCTATCATAATCCCACCCATCCATTCTGATTCATATAAAGAAATATCAAGTTGCTTGCCTTCTGCAATTGAGTACTTTGATATCATTCTTTTCTCTTCTTTGATCCAAGCCCTTTTTCAAGTGACAATTTCACTTAGCAAAGTAATGCTTAGTGTTGGTAAATCTAAAGAGATTGACTACTCCCTTAATGAAAAAAAAAATTACCTATTGTTATTATAATTGGCATTATTCGAACCAGTTAGATCTCTCTCCAATATATCTACAAATTTTCTTCCCACACTTTCTACTATGTGCTTTTCTTTGTAACTGTCTCTGAAGAAAGGGATTTACCTAAACACTTTTGACCCCCTGTTATAGGTCAAGCATCATGTGATTATTTAGGAATTATAAGTAAAAATAGCACTCCAGGTAGGAAGGAGAAAAGTAGCTTAGCCCTGTAGCTTAATTTAAGTTTTCCAGAAAAGTTTCCAAAGAAGATGTGGAAACTGGAGACTGGATAAAAAAAGCTGTGGTTCTTCTATAGAATGGAGTATTACTCTGCCATAAAAATGATAAGTTTGAATCATTTTTACTTAAATAGACATACTTGGAGGACATCCTCATAAGTTAAAATAAAATAGGTCACAGACGTGTAAATATCATATCTTTTCTCTGGTATGAGAAAATGAAGATGTAAATGAGTTCTAGAATGTATGTTATATATTGTGAAATAGAAAATACTCAAAGCAAAATAGGGTGAAGGGGGAAAATTAATGAAATTATAACAAAAAAGAAAGGAAACAAAGTTTATGTATATAAGGAGTGGGGGAGGTAGAGTGGGTAGGGCTATGAGAAAAAATGAGAATTATGTTGTGTCATATACTGGTACAAATTCTCATTATTCAGTGCAATCATGATGTGTATATGTAATGTATCAATAAATATTTCATAAAAAAAGAAGATGTGGAAGTGTATTAATGGAAGATGAAGCATCTTATGTTATATTGCTGTTTAAAAAAATCATCTGAGGACCAGGGATTTAGCTCAAGTGATACCACACATATTGTGAAAATACAAGGTCTGAAGTTCCACCTAAGTTCCACCTAAGTTCCACCTTAGTACTATAAGAAAAAAAAATGAATAAAAAAAAAGAAAACTCATTTGCAACTGTTAAATAATACATTTGACAAGCAATTTTTAAAACCATTTTGTTCCTTTCTCATATTAAAAAAATAAACCTCTGTTAATTGATATTGAGAACAAAATTGTGCTTTTTATGGAGCACCATGTAATGTTTCAAAGTGCAGACAAATTGTGTAGTGTTGAAATTAAACACACTGCCTCAAATATTCTGCATTTCCTTTTATAAAAACATTATCAGTAGCTTCTTTTACCTTTTGAGTTATTCTGTTATCATAATTTATTTCTTTAAATATTTCATAGTTACATTACATTCCCAGGCCATAATCTCTAAAATGTATATTTTGTAAAATTCCAAGCAGACTTTTTCTCCTTTTTTCCTCTTACATTGCTTTATTTTACATTTGGTCTGGTAATGTCAGAATCTGAGTGGAAATGTTACACAATGTTACTTATAAAATTATTAGTACCTCCCGTGACAATATAGCTATTCCCTAGGATTTGTCTTTAATTCCACAGCTAGGCAGTGTGCCTTGAGTGTAAGTTTGTCTTCTCCTTTAGATGGTGTCTTGGGTTACCGGGGAATGTGTTCATGGTTAAAATTTCAAACCTGGACATGGCAGAAATTGTGATTCACATAAGTGGAAAAATTTTCCTGCTTTCCGGGTCACTGGAAGGAATTCTCTTAGTCACTTCTGTTTGTGAGAGAGTTGACTGACTTTATTCTCACTCACGATGTAATCTAGCTGGATATCACTCTAGTCCAGTGTTACCTATTTCTGCAGCCTCCCCATGTACCGGCGATGCTCACATCCCAGCTCTTTGTAGGCTGTGCTAGGCAAAAGAATTCTTTTGAAGATTTAATCTAATAAACCCCAATGTGGCCTCACATTATTTTCAGTTTTCTCTCTGCTTATCCTTTACCTCTTTGTTACATTACTGAAAATTCGATGATTTATTTCTGGGGAAAAAAATGGAAGGATAGAGTTTGGAGAGTGAACAAACTTGTCTAATTTGTCTTATCATTACAAATACTGTGTCAGTTTATATGAAGCCTTAGTTTCAATGTATTCTAAAATTCTAGATCAGACAGTTACTTTATTTCAAATTCAACAATTATTCTATTGAACACCTGCCTCCTTTTTATTTTCTTCACCAGGTATCTGCATTTAATGCATTTATGTTGTAAATAGCCTTGTGCATTCACATTCAATTGCATAAATCTCTTTTTTAGTGTATACTTAAACATTTTGTTGAGTAATGCAAATATACTCAATTTATACATTTTAATTATTGCTATAATATATGATTTTCTTTCCACAATGTTTCAAGTTATGTGCAATGTTTTTCATTAGAAGTCACCTAATGTATTTATAAACTTGTTAAAAATCAGTAGCTTCCTGAGCATGAATTAGATTCTTTACTTGGCTAGCAAAATTTTGACACTAACTTAAATTAGCGTTCTACTCATTCAATTTTAAGTGATTAATAATGCAATGTATGGATGTTACTGCGTAATATTTTATAAAATATCAATTTAACCTTATGGATAATACAAATTTGGCAAATTTTTTCTCTTTGATCATATGGTTTGCACATAGTTCATAGCAATTCATATTTTAAAACTAAATTAATTATCATTTTTTTCAGCTCTTCTTCAAGTGACAATTTCACTTAGCAAAGTAGAGCTTAGTGTGGGCGAATCTAAATTCTTCACATGTACAGGTATGTATTGTATGTAAGATTTCAGATCGCTGCTTTTCTGTTTAAACATTGGTAAAATACATTGTTTCAATTTAAGAGCTGAAAGGCTGAATTTCCTAAAAATAACAGCGTTGGCTTTATAATGATAAAAAATATATTTAATAGCCATGTGTTGCCTATTAAGCTCTGTGAATAATGTTTCTATTATTTTCAGGTTATTAATTTTTCCTGTCAATCTAGATTAGTTTTAAAATAACATTATACTATGATTAACTTATAGTGCATGAATAACCTCTTAAAGAAATTTATTTATCTAAGTAGTAATATTAGAATAAATGTAAAATTATAACTGAACTGTCTTGATAAATAAGCAATGCATAAATTAGATATGGCATAGTGCATTTTAGTTACATCTCCATGAAAATTGTAAGACAATGACATTTATTCTTTGAAAAGGTAAATATTCTTATAAATTAGACAGTTATTTAGTTAAGAAAGCTTTTCCAAGAGCTATTAATCAAACTTCTCATATATCAAATTTATCATATATCATTATACCCATTGAAATTTATATGAGCCTCACTTATTTTAATCATGAAGATAAGGACCATTTCAGCAGACGTTAAATCACTTAAATAGCAAATTCTTATTGCAAGTATGATAAAAATCTCAAATGAAAACATTTGTCATCTATTTAGACTTATCCAGTTCAGTTTTGTGCATACTATCTGTTGTATCTAGAGTACAAAATATAAATTCATTTACATCAGATATTAGTATATTAACTATATTTACTTATTAACTTATTGTACTAGAACTATTTGTGAGGACATTTTAGAATTATTTCTGCTCTTGCTAAACAATTAAAGTAATACTGAAACAATTGAAACCCTGTGTGAAGTACATCTTCCTGACATGATGTGCTTGGTATAAGTTATCTAGAGAATGATCCTTATTTAACTTACTGTTCAATTTATTAAACTCAAAACATAACTACCATAATATATTCATAAGTTATATACACAGAATATATGGGAAAATACCACATTTGGAAAAAATTATATGTATCTATGTTTCTCCATATAACTATCTCCCAAACAGTCTCAATTCATAAATGTATTAATATACTGTATATTCAAGTTTTCAAATGTAACAATAGAAGAATCAGTGATCCAACATCACATGCTATGTCACAAGAATTTTAACATAAGAATATAGTTTGGAGAGAGCAAGGGATTTACTGGAGTGGCAGTGTGCCTGCTTTGCAAGCAAAAGGTCCTGAGTTCAATCCCTGGTACCAAGAAAAGAAGAAGACATTCTTTTGTCAATACTGTTTACATTATATTTAATCAGCAGCCAGATAGATACACACTCAATTAATTTAATTTAATCAGCAGCCAGATAGATACACACTCAATTATATGACATGATAATGGAATAAGAGTTACAGTACATTTTGAAAAAATATTAGAGTTTATTATTTTATATATTGCCATGTCACTATTATATGTCATACCATATGCCTATTGAATATCACTAAAATAAGACTTGGATGAAAATTATTGATTAACAACATCCAATCTCAGTGTTTTTTCTTTCCCTTCCTTTTATTTTTTGGTTGTGGAATAGAGTGTAGACATAGAGATTCAAACATAGAGTCTCATCTATTTTAAAAAAACACTGTAATACTGAATTACACTGTAGTTCTGGAATTTTCTAATAAGAAAGAAAATAAGCAAATATTATTTCTTTTTACATGACTCTGTGTGGCCAAGAGCTGTGTTATTATTATGGAAGTAGGATGATTTGTATTAATTGTGTTAATAAAAAATTATCTAAAAATAAAAATATTGGAAACCATGCAAATTAAAATGCCTATGTATTTTTCCTATTCTTACAGTGCCTATGTATCACTCCAAATCTCTCAGATCATTACATATATACTGTATAGTTTGATAAAATAAGCATGTGTTAAATTTAACCTGGAAAGTAAATGTGCTCTGTTATCTACATAAAAATGTATCACATATGACAAGTGAGTTTCAATAACATATGCAAGAAAATAAAAACATTAATGATATTTATTGGTAGTATGTCAGTAACATTGCAAATTTTTATAGAAAAATTTTATTTACTAGAAATTCTAAAAGAATGAAAGTTATGATGTCAAATAAAATATATAATAGATTCACCATATATTTTCTAACATACTGTTTGAAACAATGTCCAACTTGTTTCTTATAATTCATATTAAACCTATCACAAAATCAATTTAATGGTCATTTGTACTATTCCTTTCTATTTTTCCCAACAGAGATAGAAATAAAACAAATACTGCCTAAATGCATTATATTGTAACAACCATGGTTTGTGTTTCTGGTCAGAACTGGCTATAGCATAACTAAAAGCAATGTAAAATTCTGCATTTTTCATATTTTAACTTGTCCAGCTTGCTTTTAAAAAGAAAGATAACTATTTCTAAAGACAGTTCATGAGCACAGATCAGGAGGAATAATATTCTAAAAGAAATATTCTTTAAGTTTATGCATTTTCTCAACATTTTTAAGTTAGTAGAGGTTGCTGACCCAAAGTATTTCTAAAATAATTCAATGAAATGCACTCCTTTGTAACTAAAACCCAATGCATGTAACTGTAGCTTTATAAATTAGTATAAAACTTAATGTTTGTATTGTAATGATTTGGTGGTAATGGTCTAGTAGGATATGCATCATTTCAATATTTTACACTTATCATATTATTCAATAGTTAACAATTAGGATTAAAAGATTACTCATTTCAGTTGAAAAAACAGATTATGATTTTATTTTACATTTAATCTTCTCTTACAAGGCATCAACTTAGGAAATTAACTCAAAGTTCAGAAGTATAGTTTTTATTTTTGAGCTCTTTATTAGCCATATACTCACTCTAGCAAGATACTTTAATGTGAGAACTTATACCTATATCTGTCAAGTGATTTTATGTCTGGCTTGCATAGCTTTAAGACTTAACTGTAGTAATAATCCATAGATGACTGATGTAAAATTTTGACTATCAAGGTTTAAATCCTGTACAGGAGACATTTTACACATTTGGGATCTTGCTTGTTTACCCAGGATTGATTACTCGATGTTGGGTAAACACGAACAAACATTTGTGTTAACATGTGTGTTTACTTTCTGATTTGAGTGATTTTCAGATTCCCACTCTTTTATTTATTTTTTTCTAAATTGTTAAAATTTTCCTTGATAGTAAATGTCACTGCCAAAACAAAGAGTTGAACATATTCCCAAATCTTTCTTTCCCGTGGTTCTGTGCAGCAATCGGTGAACCAGAGAGTATAGACTGGTACAATCCTCAAGGGGAGAAGATCATCTCGACTCAGAGGGTGGTGGTGCAGAAGGAGGTCGGCAGATCACGACTAACCATCTACAATGCAGAGATTGAAGATGCAGGGATATATCGCTGTCAAGCAACAGATGCCAAAGGACAAACACAAGAAGCGACGGTAGTTTTGGAAATTTACCGTAAGTTAAGCGCTTATTCGTTTAATTGTAGTTTGTCATAGAAAATTCAGAGAGAATGTGTTCAATTAGTGTAAACTAGCATTCAAGAATAAACTATGGGCTACAGAATGTTCTAAAACATGAGTAACACCTCTGTATGTCCTAAGGTACAGACTAGGTAATAGTTATAAATCTATAAATGCAGCTAATGCTGTTGGTTAAATGATAATAGAAATATTTCTATCTTCCCAGTACATTCTTTGGATAAATTGTTATTTAGTAGCATGAACTATAATTGAGGTAAATTTTAAAATAAAATATTATCAGAAAAATGACATTGCCTGTGTAATATCACCTCTTTTTAAATAGCAACAATATGAAATCTGGGGGGCAAGAATGAACAGAAATAGGTTAGGGTTTACATGTATAAATGAAACAGAAATAGAGAAGGAAAGCCAAAACCTATCTAGTACAGAATGATATCTTGTCAAAGTTCTTCACTTCCAGGTATTTTTGTTAACAAGACTTTCAAAATGCACATAGCTTTTTATGCTGGAGATGGACAATTTTCCGCATTTTTTCTCTCATATTTAAAAATCATTTACTGGCATTTGCAGGATTGCTGTACAATGATTTCACAAAATATCTGAATATTATGATACCCTTAAAACCAAACCCTATGAATTAATTTGTGACCTTGCGAAACTTGCCTAACCTCTCTGGCATCTGTGTACCTATCTATAAATATAATAGAATGTTAGTAAGATGTAAGAGAATGATCATCATATATTGAATTGGTTTGAGGATTATATTAAATAATATTGCATAAAAATTCACACTAATGCCTTCAATGATATGTGGTGGTTAGGTTTTACATCTGTAAATACAATGTACATTTCTAGGATATGATATCCTACACTGCTTCTTCTTTATGAAGCATTGTATGTTTTATTATTCTAGAAATGAGGTAAGGGAAAAATGTCAAGTCATTCCCCTAGTAAGGCTTCTGGTTCACTAACAAAGAATTTGTTAATATATTATTGCTCTGATTTTTTTTCTAATTTGCCTCCTCCTCTAAACTCCTTTCAAAACATTTTTTTCTTTTTTATATGAATAGCCACAGTATCTATTTCACATAAAAAATTAAATCAACGTGTTCTGGCACACAGTATTTTAAGAGATTGTTCAGTATGTTAAATGAATGAAAGAGGAGTCCTTGTTTGATTTATGAGGATGTAAAAAAATAATTTTAGAGTAATAACAGTGCTTTGCTTTTGGAAGAATTGTCATCAAGAACAAGTGTCGATGTTCCTTTTATTATTCAAAATAATTATCAGCTACCTAATACCAGCCTAAGGCCTAGAAAAGAAATACTACATATGGTAAAAAAATGGCATGTATACATTCTATGAAGTTTTGAGACAAAAATATACATCTATTATATATATTTATATAATATATATATTAATGTAATATATACACATATATATATTTGGAGGTAGAAACAGAGAAGTTGAAGGTGGAAGACATACTGCTGTTTCCTAGGAAGGGTTTGGACAGACATCTGAATGAAGTTTAGGGAATAAAAGTGTCCTGGGAAAGAACAAATCTGGAATATTCAAGGAGATGAGATGAAGACAGTTGCTCCTGAAGCACAGCGGGCTGGGATGGAAGAGACACGGTCAGGGCTGTGAGGTGGAATTCCAGTTCACCTAGGACCCAGTAGGGCATCGTAATGACTCTAGAATGTGTTTTCTGTGAGATAAGAATGTTATCTGATTTAAGTTTTAAAAGGTCTAGGTTTGCCTAATTATTGAACCATAGCTTAAGAGACACATTTTCTAGAATATATGTTGTAAAAATTAATAGTTTTCTGGTGAATTGTTTTACTTTCTGGACACAGAAAAACTCACTTTCAGAGAAGTGGTCTCTCCTCAAGAATTCAAGCAAGGAGAGGATGCAGAAGTGGTTTGCCGAGTCAGCAGCTCTCCTGCGCCCGCTGTCAGCTGGTTGTATCATAATGAGGAAGTCACCGCTATTTCCGACAGTTAGTATTTTGGTAACTCCCTAAGTTATATGTTCTTAAAATACTGCAATGAATGAATTGCTGATAAATGTGATCAATTAAGGCAAATGTAACTTTTAACCGATTATGTCAAGCGATGATTTTGATAATTTGAAAGGTGGAGTTGAGAGATTGGCAAACCATGGACTTTAAGACCTGTAGTTTCTTTGTTTGTTTGTTTGTTTTTGTTTTTGAGACAGGGTCTCGCTTTGTGGTTCAGGCTGGCCTTAAACGCAGCCTCAAACTCACATCACAACAATCCTCCTGCCTCCTCTGCCTCCCGAGTGCTGGGATTACAGGCATGAGCCACCACACCCGGCACTGTGGTATGTGGTACTGGTTGCGGCTGGGGTGCGTCTGCACGCCCAGTATTGTATGTGGTTACCTGGAGATCGAACCCGGGCCCTTGCGCTTGCAAGACAGGCGCTGGAACCACTGAGCTAACTCCCCAGCCCTAGACCTGTAGTTTCTGTAAGATGTTCTCAGACACAGCCTTGCCCAATAGTTTCACGCTTCCTATATTTCCTTCGGAGGTACAGGTGAGCACCTGTTACACTGCTTTGCCCTCCAAAGTCTGTGATCGCTATAATTTGGATATTTATAGAAAATGTTTGATTTCTTATTGTCTACTTTCAAGGAAAACTTAATGTGCTTTTCAACAACAATACGGAAGAAAAGGAGGATGTAATGATTTAAAATGTTATAATTCAGACACTATGAGCTCAGTGTAGGTCACTTGATATCTTCATGAGTCCTGTTTATTATTCTAGAGCTATATGTTCTACATATTATGGAAAAAAAAATCTATGTATAACAGAAAATACATTCATTCAAATTCTCTTAATGATTTTGATTCAGACTGAGCTGAAATCCCAGAATAATGTGACATTTGAAATTGAAAGCATAATTTGCGTACATTATGCTTCTTTAGCATTGTGCATAGGGAGTGTTTTCAATGTAGAATATTTTTCAATGCACCTGCACTGCACCAATGTACAAAATAATTGAATCTTTTAAGAGTATATTCTATCTTGGATGATTTCGTTTTGTGTTTCCAAGAGACAAAATTTCTACAGCATATAGAACAGAAAGTAGGGTATCTATTTTTGAATACGTAGAGAGAATGTATCATAATCTTGTTCAGTAGTCATTTTTATGCAAAATAATTTTTCTGAGGTTGGCACTACCAGTGTTTGTCAGATTTTGACAAAAACTCATTGTTAATGGAAGTGAGACTTAATTTCTTTTTGCTTTATTTAGTGGAACTGTTTTAGTTTTGATTAACAAATCGTATGACTGTATTGTGCCATATATTTCAGCTTTCCTTTTCTTGTAATTATAAAAGGTCTTGTCAAACAGTTAAATAACAACGTTTAAACATTTTCAAATTTTTTGATATGAAGTGCCATCTATGTGATGAATCATAAGCCTTATTAACAGGAAGATTTTGAAAGCGATTATATTTTCTAAAGTCCATGTAGAACAAAACCCTAGAAGGAAAGACCGATAGTAAAGAAGGTGGGAATGGAGAGGTGATGTTTCTGTCATATAACTTACAGTGTTTTCCCCCAAACTAAGATAGCATCTTGATGGAAAATGCACCCCCATTTTTGTAATCCTCCATTCTTTCCCCTTGAGTCACTGAAGGCCGTTTCTAATTGTTATCTTTCTAAATCATTCCTCATATACAAAAATAATCTTTTCAAAAATTATTGGAAGTTTGGAAGTCATGTTTCACACTTACTTAAATATTCATTCATTTAATAAATAAGCTATTTGGTTAGGTACTGAGTTCTCAATATTACATTAATCTCATTTGTTTTTCTCATTCATTTTTATTATATTTTGCAATCTTTGCAATTAGTTTTACCAAAAGTACGTGTATATTAGTCATTTAAAGAGAAAATCCTAATTAGGAGAAGCCACTGAAGTTAAAATGAAACACAACTCTGAGGTACATGGTGGGCAAAAACAACAAAAAGTGAAAGTAATACTTTCCTAACAT
Organism: Petromus typicus; assembly: GCA_004026965.1. NCBI lineage: Eukaryota > Metazoa > Chordata > Mammalia > Rodentia > Petromuridae > Petromus > Petromus typicus. Next base: position 26,467 of record PVIR01005925.1, read on the forward strand.
TCAAATTATTCAAGAGAAGCATGAGAGAGGTGGAACATTTCTAACTTTGTATATGGGCTAAGACTTGCCTTTCATTTTGTTTTTGAACAATCTGTGCATTTATTATGCTTTATAAGAAATAATGTTCTCTATATAGCTCCTGTTATAGCTAAGGAAATATTAAATTTGCACTCTGAAATGAATGGGTATGGGGATTAAAAAGTATGTAAAGAATGTAGATATTAAAAATCTAGGTACTTTCTGTTGTCTTAATGTAAAATGTGAGTAAAGTTTATATTCCAGATTAGATAAAGGAGGATTATAAATACTCATTAGATATACTCCAATACTAACTATGTGACATATATCCCAAATTACAATTCCTCTGGAATATTTGAAGAAGAATTTTTTCATCTTGGGTTTGAAGAACGATCCATGTGCTAAATCATCCAAACACACAGAAAGTAAAGATGACATTTCCTTTTTATAAAAGTGGAATATTCAAACTTTTAGCGTAACCTTTCCATTCGCGGAGGGGTGCTCAGTGTTCATTCGACACAAATCAGTTTCAAAGTGACATTATCAGCTATGTATTTCTTATCAAGTGGTAATATTCTTTCTGTACCAATAATTACGGATAAAATTACCTTTCAATAAAATTATATATGATTTATTTCTATTTTAAAATGCTGATTTAACAGTTACCCATTACCAGCTATATACTTTCTAAAATTCTAGACATTGTTGATTGCTCGTTAACAAGAAAAGTAAGTTCACAGCCTTCAAAATATTAATAATAATAACAATAATAGTAATAGATTCATGGTATGGATATAGACGAATCAATAAGATAATCAGACAAATTGCTATCTTTTTTAAGGAGAGTACAGCAAAAAAGTATGAAAATGCAAGATCACCAAAGCTAATTAAAGTCGGAGAGAGTGAAAAGATACCTGCAAAGGAGAAAATATCATCTCTAAATATGAATGGGGATCAGGCAGGAAAGGGTAGAGTCAGGTCTTCCCAGGAGGAGTGAACAACCTGTGCAATGGTTGGAGGTCAGAGCCAGCCTACCTAGAATAGTCCAGAAACTAGAATAATCTCATTACTTCTGGAAGCTTTGAATAAGGAGAAGTTGGATAGTTCTAATACTGGTAATATACTAAACATAACTATTATATCTTAATCCAGAGCTAATAGAAGATGAAGCCAGCAGGAAACATGGCTTCAACGTCCCCATCAAGGAGTCTGGAACTTATCCAGAGGGAAATCACTGAGTGGTTGTAATGAAGACACTGACATGGTCTAATACGTATTTGAAAATGATATTAGTATTTCTGTGAAGAAAATGACTTGGATGGAATTCAAGGCAAAACTGCAGCCCTGAGGACAGTTCAGATCCTAAGAAAGTAGTCGCTGAGAGAGCAGAGTTCTCTGGTGGTGGCAGACCTTTTAGAGCTTTTAATGATATATAAACAGACCATATTTCACCACGTGTTAGGTATAGATTGGCTACCATCAGTTTAGACTAATGAGAAGGGCAGAAGTGACAGGATGCAAGGTTTTGTCAGCTTTGTCCACTAGAGTTGGATATGTAAAGGGTGTTTTAGAATTTGACTTGCACAATGAAAGTTCTACGGCTGAGGCAATTTTCCTTAGACAGATGGTTCTATGTAAAGGCATTGTAAACACATGTACATGCAGACTGGAGTAAAAGAGGTGGAGATTCTGAGCTAAATTTTAGACAGGCTGAGATTGGAGTATATTCATCCCTTCTGACAAGACACATCTGGAAGACCGTTGAATAGAGTCCCAGAGCACAGAGGAATAATGTGATCTGAGGAAAAACTGAGTCATCAGTACGTAGATAGTGAATGAAGCCAGGAAGATAGATGAGAGGAAATACTGGGCAGGTTTAAAAAGAGTTAAAATGGTTAAAGAAGTGGAAGGAGATCATTTTCTCAGTAATATGTCATTTAATTTATTTTATAACCTTGACAGTTAAAATTAGTTTTATATTTTAATGAATAAAAGTAGATTGCACTATTGATTTTCTTATTGTGTGAGAAAATTCCTGGCATACGCAACTTCAAGAGGGAGGATTTGTCCCACAGTTGCAAAAGCACTGAGTCCAAAACTGATTGGATCTAATGCAGAAACAGCACAGTGCGCAGAGGTTGGCAGAGGGTCGCTACTCATCACTGTCTGCAGGAAGTAGAAGGAGGCGGAACCAAGGAAGAAAATGGAAACTCCTAGGTCACTTCCCACCACGCCCCCTCTAACCTAGCCCCGCCTCCTCCTCATAGCACATTCAGCTGCTCCACACATCACCGAATTAATCAACTTGTGAATTTATGCTTCCTTCGCTTTCCTGACACCTTTCTATGTTGCAGACACCTTCCCCCTGTTGGGGGACCTTTGTGAACTAAATCATAACCCAAATGATTTAAAAATTTAAATCCCACACTTGGGCATGACTGAGTCAGTGCTTTCTTTAGATGTTTTTGGAAAACGCCTATCAGTAATGCATTTTATTTCAGTAAATTGCGACAACCTCACACACATTTGGAATGGAATGTATGCAATTTTCTCCTGGTTTGTTTCCTTTCTGGGAAAGAGTGTATAAACATAAACACATATTTCACCACGTGTTGAAATTTACAAGTAATAGTTGTTTTCAAGAAGTTCTAACCCTTTCTTGAAGTTAGTCAAAACAACTGATTAAAAAGACTATTTGAAACTAAAATTCTTTTTCTTTTTAATTTAATTGAATTTTACTTTTTGAGACAGAGTCTCGCTTTGTAGTTCAGGCTTGTCCTGAACTCAGACTTGAATTCAGCAGTCCTCCTGTCTCTGCTTCCTGAGTGCTGGGATTGTAGACATGAGATGTCACACCCAGCACCGTGGTATGTGGTACTGATTACTGGTGCCCCTGAGTCACCATGCCCTGCATTGTTGTATGTGGTTACCAGGGATCCAACCCAGGCCCTTGAAACTAAAATTTTCCATGTAGAAACAAACAAACAAAAACAGTGCTTTATTCTCATCAGAGATGTTTATTATGTAATTCTAATTATTAAATCGTATAATCAATGAATTATTTATTAAAATAACATTGTCTGACTACTTTTCATAATTTAAATAAAATATAAAATCTGAGGAACATTAAAGTTAAAAGATGATATGCATTCTAACAAATTGGAAAACAATATTATAGTGGTGTACACATTATTATATTCCTACAAACTTCAAACTTCTACAAAATTACAATTACTTCTTATAGTAATTTCACAGTAAAATTTTTGATATAATTTTTGGGGGCTTTGAAACTTCAAGAATTATCAGAAGTATAGAGTTATTTCAGCATTTTATGAGATTCATGCCTTTAAAATTCCTACAAATCACTATCTTCCTAAGTTTTAATTAGTGAGAAAATTTCATGTTTGTATTTTTATTTACCAGAGGATACAATAAGCGTTTTATGTCCATTAATAGGGTCAACCTAAAAAAGCCTAGGAAATATTTATGCGTCTTGACTTTGTCTTTATAGTCAGAATTTCTTTCTAAGGTATCCTCTGAATCTATGCTCCTTCCTTTCAGCTGTGTCCTACGCTGCGGAGGAACTATTTGTTCTTCTGTTTCAGTCGGGGTCAATAGCGCGTCTATCTTATTTCAGTCCCAAATACCTCCTCCCTCCGTATGGAGCTGGTGTGACAAATTGACTCCCCAGTCTGAATGTTCTACTTTCCTATTGGTAGATTTCTCTGTCATGTGCATCCGTTTGGCAACAGGATCACACACAGGATTCTACTATGTGGATCCATATATCCACACGATGGGACCTGTGCTTAGTTTAGTGGTGATTTCCATTATTTTCCTAACAATTATGTCAAGCCAAAATAGTGGAAGAGCACTAAATGTTAGAACAAGTTCAAAAAGTAACCTCAAAACTATAAGTGTCCTAGATCCTGTATACCTCAATTAATTGCTGAAAGATGTATTTTCAATAGGCTAAAATATTTAGTAATATGCATGGATGCACTCACTGATGAAATTTAAACTATTGCTTAGGTTACAAGAATTTTAGAATTGCAATAAATTGTAGTAATCACAAAGGATACTAGACTTACAAAATCATAGTATGTTGATACACTGTTTAAATGTCTTAAACAACTATAGAATATTATTTTACACCATGAATTAAAATTCAGCCTCTTTACCTGGTCATGTTGTATGTAAATATTTGTGCATATATATATATATGTATATATATATATATATATATATATACATATATATATATATATGGAATTGAAATACAATTCAAGTCTAATCTATTCATTTCTGAAGATTATCTTCCTTTTAGCCATAAAAGAATTCCTTACATAAAAAAGATGTAAACCTTTAAATTCTTTATGTGAACTGAATGCTACAGTACCATTAATTGATTCTTCAGAGTATAAAAAATCATTAGATTAATTGTTGAAGAGGGATATTCAATAAATTTTCTAACCTTGTGCATTCCAAAATTGTTTCATATTCACTATCAAAAGTTTTCATGTCTGCAATATCTAATCTCATTGCATTGTTCTTTTGTGTGTCATTTTTGCATTCAAAGTACCAAAGGGAAAAGAATAGTGTAACTGTTTTATGTGGATATAAATTCTTGGATGTATTTTAGAAAAAAAGATATAACAAGGCAATGTAGAGCAGAGAAGCTGAAGCCATGAAATTACATTTTACTTTCAAATTTGAATTTGTTTGTTGATGAAAACTTTGATAGTGTCAGACAATTGCCATATTTTAACTCTTAGCAATTCGGAGTGCACTGGACTCAGGCTGCAATTACTAATACCATTTCCTTCCCTTTGCTTGCTCTCCAGATCGGTACTCTGTGTTAGCCAACAATAATCTTCAGATCCTTAACATCAATAAGAGTGATGAAGGGATGTACAGATGTGAGGGAAGAGTGGAAGCTAGGGGAGAAATTGACTTCCGTGATATCATTGTTATTGTTAATGGTAAGTAACAAATACTTTGCATTTTTCTATTGTTCATTTCAACAGTACATTTATTGAAAGGGCAAATGTACTAACCCCACACTCAGTACTGATTTTCTGTGCTTAAGAGAGATTTCCTCACATCTCGGACAGGACTGTCACCCTATTGTTGTATCACTGTCTTCCTGTTGCTGTGTGAGATCCTTATGAGCAGAAAAACGGTGTCACATACAATACTGTTCAGTAGCATACTAGATAATATTTTAAATCAAATAAATCTCTTAGTTTACTGTTTAAATTAAGTTTTGACATTATCTGCATCTTCTTAACTTTAAAAATTGAGCTCCGAGGACCAGGGATTTAGCTGAGTGGTTCCAGTGCTTGCCACGGTCCTGAGTTTGGATCCCCAGTAACCACAGTGCCAGACGTGGTGACTCATCTCCACCAATCATCAATAACACATAGCACAGTGTAGGGCGTGGTAACTCACTCCTTAATCCCAGAACTTGGGAGGCAGAGGCAGAAGGATTGCTGTGAGTTTGAGGCTTACCTGGGTTATACAGTGAGCTCAGGGTCAGCCTGAACTGCAAAGTGAGACATGGTCTAAAACAAAACAAAACAAAACAAAAAAAAAGAGCTCCAAAAGTTACCTCTCAAGTATCAACAGACATGTTTGTGAAACTGGAAAGATACATTTTCTTTCAAACTTGCTTTTCGTACTATATTTCCTGTTCGTGTTTAAAAAAAATGTCCTTGGAAGCTGGAAAATGTGTTGGAGTTATTCTTCATTCCTATTTGGAGTTTCTGGTCTGCTGAAGCCCTTTGTATTTCTTTAACAGCTCCCACACATGTGCTATTGCTTCTATTTTTCCTCATTCTGAGAAAGTGCTGAGCTTCATTTTTGCTTGCACAATGCTAAGTAGCCACATTTTCCCCTCCTAGTTGCAAATTTTCCTACTTCAGAATTCTTAGAACCACTTTTCTTCCAAAGTGCAAAATTCACAGGTTGGTTCAGTCCTCAGAGGGGTGAGAGAGCATGGCTTTATCAAGACAGCAGTGCTTGATGCTCACGTTTCTCCTTGACTCCACCGAGGAAAAGCTGTCTCTCTGTGCACTTATGACTGGCTCTTGCCATGCTTACTGGCTTCTTTTAAATACTGAGATTCTGAGGAAGGTTTCCATCATTATAACTCTGTCATAAAATACCTTGAAGTTGTTTTAGTAAAATTTTAGAGACTGCAGATATTAATCATGAAAGCAGTACTATTCTCACATTATATTTGTTCAACTACAAAATCTGACTTGCTGTATGAATTTATCCCTAATTTGTGTTCTGTGCTTTCTCCTGGATTTCTACTAGCTTATCTTTACTAATTTCACCATGGCCTTGTCCTCCTTTGTTATTTCTCCACCTCCTGCTAAGAATACTGAAGACCAAATACTCACCCAACAGCCATTCATATGCAATGTCATCTTGCCTAATTATGGCTTTGTAAAAGTTTACTTTTTTATTTCATTGTTTATTTTTTGCAAAATTGTCTTTCTTATTTCATCCTATCATTTCATCATATTTTGTTTCAACAATTAATTGAAAAATATCTCTGCTAGATTTCTTTGTAGTATCCACATTAACACTAAATATTATAGATGTATTTTTTTCTAAGTTCTAAGTTTCTAGTTTTTTTCTAATTTCCTATTATTTGTCTCACTATCTGTGTATTGTTTTTCACAATTGTCTTCTCCTTTGCACAAGTTTGTGCATCACTGTTCATTGACCATTGGCACTGGAAGTGAGGTACTTCCAAGGGAGAATTATGCATCCCTCCCTGCAGTGCACGTGGCTTGCTCTGCCCAATGGCATGTACAAATGTAATATGCACCACTCCAGAATCATCGCCTGGATCATGTCTTTTCTCATTTGCCATAAAATTACTTGATTCTTATAGGAGCCAAGTCTTCAGTACTATACTGAAGACATGAGAAGCAGAGTCCCTGTTGGACTGAAGGAGCCAACATATGAGTATGCAATAGAGTACTATGTTAAACAATGACATTTTATAGTTCTTGTTACACAAAAGTTATCATTTTAACAACTGTGTACTTCTTGAAATGTTAAACTAGACAACCTCTTGAGCAGCTGAAGTAACATTCAGATTATGATGAGTTGAAGCACATGTACAAGCACAAGTACATATAAAATATAAAAGCATGGCAATGTTATATGTTCAGTCAATGAAGAATGCATAAACAGAGGTAAAGGCTTTGACTTCAGGTACAGTAGGTGGATCAATCTATTAAACAGGATATCAAAAGAGAATATATTTTCTGCTCTGTTGAGAAGAAATGAGAATAAAATGAGTGACAACATAGATAAATTTACAAAGAAGTTTCGTTAATAAGTTAAAAGAAATCTGCTACATAGCTTCAGCACTGTATTTTAATTTATGACTAACTTCTTTATTTTATTTTATTTTTAAATGTATTTTCCAATGCTTTACCTTCTGGGCCCACATTTATTTCTTGTTGGATATTTAGCCTGCCTATTTTTTTCCCTTTTTTACTAGCCTCCCTATTATAATCTTCCTTTTACCGTCATACTTGCTTGACTTTTGACATAACGTGTGAGATCTTTGCAAGACAGATCAGTAGAGATATTTATGGAAATAGCTAGCTGTCTTTTCATTTATGCCCAAATTTTTTAGCTGTACACTTGAATCATATACACACACAAACACATATGCTTGTATACAACTCATGACTACAGTCTTTCACAGAATCCTGGTCGCTTGTCTTGTTTTGATCAAGGCACATCATGCTTCATGCTGCTTCATTGGACTGGAAATAGTCCAATGTAGCTACTCAGAAAATGTTCATATAAATGAGAGAGCTAAAAATAACTTTTAAATTCACAATCTCCTCATTAGAAAATAGCATAAAATAGTCTTATATACTACAGTGGTTCATTATTTTATAAATCTGTTGTAAACTTTTGAAGAAAAATCCAATAACTGCAGGTTCTAATTTAAGGTAATTGTGGGGGGAAATTTGAGATTGGATGAAAAACACTAGTATAATTTTACAGCACTGAGTCTGTGACTTCTCTTTCATTGTGACAAGCCACAGTGGATGCCAGTAAGTAGAGATATTTGTACAAATGGGTATTTAAATACAAAGTGAGCTTTGTTTTCTCAGGGATAATCAGGCAGTGATTTTTGAATTTTTTTCCTATTTGTGACCATTTTTGAAGGTAAAGAAATGTAGAAAAATCCTTTCTGTGTTGTTATAAATGAAAAGTATTGTATAATGTTCCTTTAAATTTTATTCATTGTTATAAAACATTAAAGTTTTAAAAGTATAAAAGACATTGCAAAGCCATTGTAGTCCTTTCTATATCAATAACATAATTAAATCAACCAAACATGAAGATAGATTTTTAAAATCAGTTGTTTATAATTCATGAAACAAATTGTAATTATAATATGTAAAATGCAAAGTCAACATTACTCAGGATATATAGACATTTATCAAAACTGGAATATTTTCTAATTTTATTCTTCCTGAATATCATTAAATTTTAAAGATTAGTAGTCAAGAAATGTGAGGTAAGATATATATAATTTTTTCATAGCAATTATTAGCAATTAGTTTCATTTTACTTAGCAATTATTTTGCTTTTCAAGTTTTAGAAAGGAAAGAGAGAGAGAATAAACTACTACATAGATCTAAACATACTTTTTTTTTACTTTTTCTTGGCCATTCATATTTTCAGAATAAACTTAAACTGGCATGATATCATAGTGAGTGGATATAGAAATATATATATATATATATATATATGCAAAATAAACATTACTCAAGGATATATATATATATATATATATATATATATATATCTTCATTTGCAACACAAGTCTTTTCATCTTTGGTAAAATTAGAAAAAGAAAAGGTAGAATTTTCTCAATTCTGAGTCACACCAACCTCTTCATTCACCTGTCATCCAGGTGCCAGTCTCCACTGTCACGTAGGGATTGAGGCTTGCTATTAATTTTTAATCTCATATTACAAAATTGAGTCCTGTCATTTATGGGGAAAAGAACAACTACACAAAAGAACTTCAAAAAAATCTGTAGGGCTATAAAATGCTATAGCAGTGCAAATTGTTACCATTGCACAGAACCAATCAATAAAGTTACCATCAAGACGTGACCTGACTATCATGGTGGTACAGACATGTAATCCTAGCTACTCAAGTGACTGAGGCAAGAGGGTTTCAAATATGAGGCCAGCCTGAGCAATTTGCTGAGAACCTGTATTAAAATAATTTAAAAAAAATTAAAATGGGCCTTCAAGATAATGTAAAGTAACTGTGGGTTGAATCCTCTGTTTTGCAAAAACACAAATATCTGACTTTTATTTTTCTTGAGACAGGTTCTCGCTTTGCAGTTCAGACTGGCGGTGAACTCACTCTGTAGCCCAGGTTAATCTCAAACTTACAGCAGTTCTCCTGCCTCTGCCTCTAGAGTTCTGGGATTACAGGTGTGAGCCACCACACCCAGCATAGTTTTATGTAACACCAGGGTTTGAATTTGGGATCTTGTGCTGGCCAGGAAGATGCTAGAAACACTGAGCTAAATCCCCAGCCAGATATCTAATATTTTTGAAATGAAGAGGTGAATGACATTCTGAACATTCAATGTCCAAATCGTGCTGAAGAGATACAGAGTAGTTCTATTGCTCAACATGTGCTGCACCAGAACATTCCTTATGATGTTGATATATTACTATTCAAAATTATATATGACCAGGATCTCATGCTTTTGGGGTTGATTTGTATTTTGTTGTACCTTTTCCTCTTATCAGACATTCTGGACCTAATTTGTACTTTCAGTTTTTCATATTAGAGAAACAATACAGTATTTACACTCTGTGTCCTATTTACTTCAATTATGAGTATTCCTCAAGGTGTATCCATTTAGCTATAAATGTCTCTAATTTATTAGTTTTTATGGAAACATGGGAAAGCAAATAAATGAAACAATAAATTTGATGGCAAGAAATAAAAAAGGAAACAAAGGGCTGGGAGATGCAGGGACATCAGAGAAATGGGAAAAAAAATAGGAGTCAAGGTGTATCATGTACAGGTACAAATTCCCAATGAGGAATATAACCATAATGTTTTCCTAAAATGCACTAATAAACTGAATTTATTTTTTTAAAATGTAGTTATCCAAAATATATGTGATCAAAATAGAGAAATTGTTATGATGCAGAGAAAATTTAAGTCTAATAAAAATTACATAACCTATCATTTGTACATAGTATATATTGCACAGTAGATTGTCTTCTTCTTAGTCTCAGTTCTTTCTTTTCTTTCCAGCAGTAATAGATACAATCTCCCTCCCTAGCTCCCTGCCTTCATCCCTCCCTGCCTTTTCCCCTCCCTCCCTCCTCCTGTCCTGTCCTCCTTCTCCTTCTTCTTCTTCTTTTTCTTTCTCTCACTCTCTCTCTCTCTCTCTCTCTCTCTCTCCCTCTTTCTCTCTTTTCCTTTTCCATCAGGCTGATTTCTATTTTCATTTTATGTCATAGTCCGAGCATAATTTCCGTGAAGCAATTCTTATTTAATTTTATCTTATTACAATTTCCTCTCATAAGATCTCATTCCATTTTAATAAAATTTTTGAAAGCTTCAGGTGTTTGAAAGGACTCATCAAACTCCACAAATTATTCTCATTTAAACATTTTATTGTAAACAAATGGATAAGTGTAGTCTAGAGGAAAAGAATGCAGACAGACTCCAGGCCTTTGTGAATCAGTCCCATGTGCAAGATTCCCTGATGTCCCATTTGCACACAAGATGGTGTTAAACCTCTAGCTTTAACCACGAAGGTCTGTGCGGTGTTTCTCAGTGAGCTTCCTAGTGGGGGTGCTTAGGTAATCAAGTCAGGCCTTGCAGATTGTTTTGGACAGATGCAAACTATCAGTGCAGAAAATGACTTCGGGGTTACTGGGGAGAATTTCCCAGCACATCATAAATTTTCATGCCCTGATCTTCACCAGAAGTCAGACACCAGCCTGGAAAGTATCCCTGGAGAGATTGACAGAAATTTTCCCAGCTTCACTGTACACCAACTCTATCTGTACAGTCTCAAAAAGTGTACCTTCCACACTGATGAGAAATTGTTCCCTTGTGTGTTAAACTGTGTCACAGATTCTACCATTTATTATTTCAAATCCTGGGTAATGTGTTATTACCTCAAGTGATACCATTATTGATAACAGGAGGTACTCTATAACTTTCAGAATTATTTCAGAGTTTAATTACCCCACGCAAGAATGTCAACTCAATCATAGGCTTATTTTTTGGTAGAATGGCTTATGTCTAGGCCTCCTTCCAAAGGGAGTTGGTCATAGTATCATTGCTAGGCTGGGCTTTTCAGAGGTGACTGGATCTAAAGTGTGTGTCTCTGAGATCAAGTCCATGGATTGACTTGGTATAGTCCCGGGAGTGGATAATGTTGAGAACATTCTTGGATGTTCTTGCCGCATTCCCTGAGAACGTATAAGCTGGATAGAACAAGGGATAGAACGGGCTGCTGTGGTTGCCTGTCTTCTTTGCTCCTTCACTGCCATGCTGCCTTGTTGAAAAATGAACCAGTTCTCCCATGTGATGCTCCTCTGCGGTGCAACCCTCCTGTGGAAACTGCAAAGTATGAATTAAAACTTAAAAAGCTGAGAGAACAAATAAACTTTCTGCTTTAATTTGGGGTGTCAGTTTTTTTCTCAGTAATGAGTAAAGTAACTAGAATAGAATTTTGTAGAAGAAAGGGGAGTTGCTACTGTGACTGTACCAGACCGTGTGGTTCAGGTGCCTCTGGACCTGGCTTGTGGGAAAAAGGTGGATTCATATGAGATGCTAGATTAAATAAATAAAAAGGCCTGGAATTCCTTAAGCTTTACTTGATGGGAGATTTTTATCAGAGCTTAAAATCAGAATGCTGATAGAATTGCTGCCCATAAAGACCAGGCCCAGCAGGTACACACTGGAAAAAAGGCCTGCACTGGCTACCTGAGTCTAGATGAAATGTTTTGTGCCTTGGCAGAAAGTTAGTTTGAACTTTGCTCCTGTACAGAGACTTTGCCCCAATACTGAAGGCAGCAGATTAATCAATCTTGCAGAAGAAATTTGAAGACAATCTAATGTTGAGGTTGTAGCTCAATTACTTTGGGGGACTTTTCACCAAATCTATCCTGAGAATCAAGAGCAAAGAGCTCAATGTAATGTTGTACAACATTGTGAGTTTGGCCAGAAAAGAAGCTTCAATAATACTATGATTTCAGCGTTAGAACTGAAGAGAACTTAGTTCCTGAGAAAGAATGTCACTATGAAAAACATGGCCTGAGGACATCACCAGAAATAGGAGGACTCTGTTTTTTTCAGCCTCAAGATAGAAAAGTTGGAAATATGGCAATAGTGGCAGCCTGGAGAACTTGTACCTCAGGCTTGAGCTCAAGTGGTCAATCTAGGTACTTTAACTTTATAGCCAAGTGAAAAGAAGCCTGGTAGAGCTGGCAACAGGCCTTTGGATCATCCACATGCTGCGTGGAGAATGCAGGAGTTGTGGGACTGGGAAAATTTTCAGAAGAAGACCTGGCTGGACAGTTTCCTCTTGAGAGGGCAGTGTGTGAAGTGGTGAGTATGAAGCCAAAGGTTCAGTGGAGCCTGCCGAAGGATGGAGAAGCCAGACGTGTGGATCATCTGAGAAAAACTTCAAGAAGTGAGCAAAGCCAGCTCACAAGTCCTAGGAATTACAACTATCTGCAGTGCTACAGGAGTAGAGACACTCAAGCCTTTGGAGTCCACATCCTGCCTCAGACTGTCACAGCTGTTAGGTGTGGCACTGCAAGATCAAAGTGTGTCCTGCTGGATTTTGGATTTAATTTATTCCCATTTCTTTCTATCCCCATATTTGGAATGGTAATGTTTATTTTGTGCCAGTGTATGCTGGAAGTGTTTTACTTTCTTTTATTAGCTCTCAGCTAATATTTTGTCTTAAATCTCAGAGAAAGCTTTAAACTAGGAATTTCAGCAATGATAAATCTGTTAGGTCATGGGCATTTCTTGGAGTTTTACTAATACCTTTTTGCATAAACACATTTGCATAAGTTTGGGGTGGCAAGGGCAATAGGTGATTATTTGTGTCTAGATGTCTCCTTGAAACTTCCTACAGTCATAAGTGGGACCTTTCAGAGGTGGCTGAGTCTAGATTGTGCAATGCTGAGATTAATGTCTAACTCTTACATTAGGGTATGTGATTACTAAATTAGTGTATAGGTTTGCTTGGCATACTTCTGGGTGTTTATAATGGGAAAGCCCTGGAAGTGAGTGCTACTCCTCATAATTGGGTGTAAGTTGGATAGAATATGAGGAAGAGAAAGAAGATTGTTGTAATCACCTGCTGCTCCTTCATTGCTGTGCTGCCTTCTTCCCACCATGAAATTGTTCTCTACTGTGATGTGCCTCTGTCATGTCACCTTCCCTTGGAGCCGGAAAACTGTGAAATGAAAACTCTGGAAACTGTAAGCAGCACGTGATATTGTTCCTTTAAGTATTAAAAATTTTGTCACAGCAATGAGAAAAGTAACTAAAACATTTGATCATTTGTATGATTTTTGTCTTTAACATAGTCATTATTTTGCTATTATTTTGAGCAATTGACAAATTTAATTCTAGTCAAGTATTTTAACAATCACTTAAAGTGTATGTAGTATACAATAAACTGCACAGAGTTAAAATTCAGATGTGATTTTTCCCACTTATGCATTTATATAATATATGTAGATGATATACATATGATATATATGTATATATATATTTGTGTGTATACATATATATGTGTATGTGACATGTAAAGTATTATGAACATCAAAATATTCAATGTAACAAATATATATTGGGACAAAAAATTCCTAAAAATAATGTAAATCAGACCACATGATATCCACTATCTTTTAATGAATTTTCATACTTCTCTCTTACTGAATATAATTTTGATATTCATCCAAATTATCTTACTCAAATACATGCCATTCCCTTTTACTATGAAGTACTGCCCAATTTTACTGATAGTTTGCAATTTGCTTATACATTTAGCCAAATAATTTTTAGAATGCTTGAAATATGAATTACCAGTAAAGTTGAAGTATACATGTATCTATTAGTCTTTGTAAGTCATATACTTTCATTGCTCTTGAGTAAATAAGTGTGAGAGGCAGGCCCACTTCATACAACGGGTACATGATTAACTTGTTAGAAAATGCCAAAGTGTCTTCTAGGATAGTGGTACTATTTCACATCCATTAGAAACAGTTTTTGGGCATTCCAGTTATCCCATATCCTCACCCAAGATATTTTATTTTTATCCCATTAAATATCAATACAACATTGTGGATGCAATTTGTATTTTCCTAATAAGAAAGGGTATTCAGTGTTTTTATATTCCTTTTTGCACCTAATCATAGATCATTTTTGTCTTTTCTTTCTGTTACATCAAAGATTAAAACTAAGGTCATTTATACTATAGTTATGCATCATACCATCCAGCTATACCCTATGCCTACAGTAATATTTTTTAATAGGTAAACTACTTTTAACTTATTTTCATTGAATTTCCAGATTTGACATATTTTTGAATTGCAAATGTAATTATTTTTTCATATATATGATTTTAAAATATTTTATCTAATATTAGGCTTTTCTTTCAATTATTTTTACAATTGAAATTAAAGGGGAAAATTCATCTTGGTTAGGTTTTTCTTTCTTTTTATGATTAATACTTATTGGGTCAAAATTGAGAATTCATTGTCCAAATTAACAATTCAAGTCTCATTTGGCCACATTTTTAAATAAAAATATTTCTGAATACTCTGTTTGGCATAGATTATCAAGTTTTATTATGATTTTGTTTATATGAAAGAAAAATGATACATCACTCTGAACATCAAACTCTCCTTTCTAATCCATTGATCCAATATCTATCTTTTCATCACTAATATGTTGTGAAAATTACCATAATTTTATAGTCTTGAAATTAAATAATATATATTATTCAACCTTTATTTTTGACTGAAAACTTTAAAAATTAGAATTTATTTACCTTCCATTTAAACACTAATGTCAATTTACCTACAGAAATCTTCTGCTGTTATTTTAATTAGAATTGTGTTGACTCGCATTCTCAACTTTGGTAAATAATGATATTTCTCTATATCAAGTCTACAACCACATAAATACAGGATGGCTCTCTATGATTTAATCTTTACTAGTATAACCAAATTATTGTAAAGTATAACATTCAGTTCCAGAACATATTTTGTCTTTAATTAGTGCTTTTGTATGATTTTTGTTCATACTGCACAAGACTTTTTTTATATTTTTTTCAATTGGACATAACATATAAAACACATAATTTTTTTGTTTTCCTGAAGTCTTTAGTGTTGCAGTCAATAAATTGTTCTAGCAAAGATTCTGTAAATTTACATATGTAGCCTCTACTCCTGTCTATACCCTGGAAAAGATTCCTTTTCTCCTATGTTCCTGTTTACCTTTAATATCTTTGTTTTGCTTTTTTGTTTTTACCAAATTTAATTTCTTTATACTTGTTATATATGAATTTTTATAGATATATTTATAAAGCTAGAAAGTCTCCTTCAGTTTATAATTTTCTGAAAAAAATTTCTTTATAGTTTTCTGAAAACTTGTAACTTTCTGTCTTGAGTGAATACTAAAATTTTTTGAAATGCTTTAATTTAAAATCCTATTATATGTTTTTTCTTCCTTACATGGTTGATTAATTAGAACATACACATTAATTTTTCAGTATTGTATTAGTCTTCCATTAATTTAAAAAATACTTGAATGTATCAGATCATCATTTTTATATTTGGTGGATGTTATTTTTCATCACAATGTTTAAAATATTTTCCTTATTATCATGAGATTGAAATCTTTATTGGTACATTACATGTACACATCATGATTGCACTCTACAATGGGGATTTGTACCAGTATCTGACACAGCTTAATTTTCTTTTTTTCCCATAGCCCTACCCACCCTATCACACCCCTACATACATAATCCATTTGTTTCTTGTGCTATCTTTTATGATTAAATTGTCAGTATCCAGCTGGCCACTTAAAATGAATGGAAAAATTCCCCCTAGGATTTTGGGAGAATTTGAATAGGAATTTTTTTTCTAATAGTTAAACTTATTAGATAAAATATGTTATTTTCTGTGTTTGCTTTCAAGAGACTTTTACTAATTGTATATATCTATATATTATCATATTGTTTGGGTTAACTTCTTTTAAATAACTCAGTGATTGTTGGGGTTTATCTTCATTTACAACTGAGTCATTTAACGTTGCTGAAATTATATGAATAGTTTTTTCTATGTTAGTTTTTCTTAGTTCTTTTTAATGTGTGTCTTTTTTAATAGTGAAATCTCTTTTCAATTCTAATATAGAGAAGCTGGCTTATCTTTTTCTTTTTCTTCATGATACTTGCATTCAGAATACTAAATTATATTGGATGTTTTACAAAATCTTCACTGTTTTATTGTGTTTTATTTATTTCTTCCTTTCATCTTTTGTATAATTAATTTCTTCTAGTGTTTCCATTATTTTTACTCTTCTGCTTTATATTGCCTTATTTTGCTCTTATTTTTCAATTTCTTAAAAAAAACTTGGAGAAATAACTTGGAGAACTTGTACACTTCTTTCATCAGTACTTTCTCCAAACCTTCTGATGTTCTTCAGTGAGGTTAATTCACAATAGCCTTGTCACGTGTGGTGCTGAGTGGGCTTTTCATCCATATGCAATGTTCTCCGTTAAATTTTGCAGTATTGTTTGTTGTAGGTAGAAATTGTTTTTCCAATATTAATGTAGCTTTTGTGTTAATGTTTAAATTGTATATATATTTTTCATCTTTATTCTAATTATTATATTGGAGTGACTTTCTTACAGAAACCATATCATATGATTTGGCTGTATTTTATACTCTGTAAGACTAAATATATATTTCTTAATGAAGTTAGCCTATTTCCCTGTCAAAAGTTTTTTCAGTGTCTTTAAATTCTTAAAGTATTGGTTCTATTTAGGGTAAAATTTGTGAATGTCCAGCACGTGGCTGAGCTCAGTATTTCTGAACAATTTAATTCAGTTACTTTGCCCATGAAGATGACCTATGATCTCTGCCACACTTTCTAAGCCTTTGGGTTACCATTTTTCAGCCCTCCTGTTAGAAATCTGGTATTTCCTTTACCATTTTTCAAGAGCTATGCT
This sequence comes from Petromus typicus, assembly GCA_004026965.1. Lineage (NCBI taxonomy): Eukaryota > Metazoa > Chordata > Mammalia > Rodentia > Petromuridae > Petromus > Petromus typicus. Next base: position 43,787 of record PVIR01005925.1, read on the forward strand.
GAAACATGGGTCCAAATGGTCAGCAGAATGAATAAAAGCAACAGAAGTTTCCTCCAGGGACCACAATTCATGTGACCCAAGGACACTGTGTCTCAGAAACCTTAGCTTTCCCTGCTGTTACTTTCACTATTGGGACATTACTTTCTTGATTTTCAAATGTGAACATAGAGTTTCCCTCCAGGTTTGGGCTGCCTTCACTTGAGACAATGGTTTTCTCAAGGAGAAACTCATAGCTTGTTTTATGCTACTTAAATTCTTAGCTTTCTGCCAAATTTTTTACTGTCCTCAGATAGTATAAGGTGTTTCCCAATTTTATTTATAACTTACTTGAGATGACATGATATAATGAAAGTTGTCCATTTTTTCCAGAACAGGAACCTTGTAGAATCTGAAAAATTGTCAACATATAGTTTTGTTTTGTTTTGTTTTGTTTCCTCATAAGGTTTAAAATTTGGGAGTCATTCCCTCTCCATTAATATTCAATTTGTCAGTCCCGTGTGACACCGAACATTTGGCTCAGACATTTGGATGAATTCAAACCACTTATTGATTTTCAACACTACTTATCTAACATAGTTAAGGGGAAAAATAAAATATTTATATGACTGAAAATAAAGATTACAATTATTTTTGTTTTCATCTACAAACCAGACATAGGTAGAGATAATATTGGTTTTGAAAATTTTTGTACTAAAATTTTTTAGGGCTGGGAATTTAGCTCAGTAGTGTCGACACCTGTATTGCAAACACAAGGGCCTGGGTTCAATCCCCCAGTAACCACATATAATATTGGGCATGGTGATTCACGCCCAGCAGCAATCAGTACCATGTACCTCAGTTCTGGGCATGGTGGCTCACACCTGTAATCCCAGAACTTGGGAGGCAGAGGCAGGAGGATTGATGTGATGTGAGTTTGAGGCTGAGTTTAGGGCCAGACTGAACTACAAAGTGAGATCCTGTCTCAAAAAACTAAAAAAAAAAAAAAAAAAAAATGGAAAAAATACCTTCTTAGTGCAACATCATGAATTCAATCACTGGTACCAAAATGATGATGATGATGATGATGATGATGATGATGATAATGTTGATAATATAGTAATAATACCTTTCTAAATTTAGGCGCTATTGGATCATTTTGAGAAGTTCTGTAATTGATACTGTAATAAAGTGACTAAATATTTTTATAACATAGCTAAGATTTTCTCACTATTTCTTTAACACAGTACAATCTTACCTTCATTTATCTTATGGTAAAAAAATAAATAAAAATATTACAAAATATAAAGAGGTCCTGGTCCAGAGTTTTAGCTCAGTGTTTCTGGTGCCTGCTTAGCAAGTGCCATGTCCTACCTATGATCCCTGGTAACCACATACCATAATAAATGGCTTGGTGGCTCATGCCTGTAATCCCAGCACTCGAAAGGCAGAGACAGGAGGATTGCTGAGTTCCAGGCTAGCTTGGGCTGCAAAGTGAATTCAGGGTCAGACTGAACTACAAAGTTAGTCCCTGTCTCAGAAAGAAAAAGAAAGAAAGAAAGAAAGAAAGAAAGAAAGAAAGAAAGAAAGAAAGAAAGAAAGAAGCCTGTGTTTCCTGGCCCCCTCCTTTGATTTCTTCAGAGCAAGTTTGAACCCTTAGCTCAAATGCTGATTGAGGTCAAAGTCAAATTTTATATATCCATTTCTTTTAAGGGTAGCCGAAGTAAGCATATTTTACATTTTATGCACATTTCTAATCTGCCTGCTTTGCACATTTTGCTAGCCATAGATGAGAGCAATTTTATTGCCTGAATGAGATGCCTGCTCTGAAGCTGCCCTAGAGTTTTGGTAGACTATCTAATCAGTCCCAAGATCCTCAAGTGTATTGAACTTTCTGACAGAGTCCTTCCTCCCTTACAATATATCAGAAGTGATGATTATTAACTTTCAAAAAATAAGTTCTGAATCCTATACTTGTACATTATATTGAAATACAGAGTCTATTTTAGAATTATATTTCTATAAGGTTTTGTCTGGCTTCTCTTAAAAAAGATAAGTTGAAAGATTAAATTGTGTCAAACTTTGCCCTAGTAATTTTACACTAGTTAAATTTTGGAGAACAGGGAAAGTTTTATTCATGTGTGTCATATACATTAAGTGTGTCAATGAAAATGAGAAGTTTTAAATATTTATCAGAATTTAATATAGTCATTTTATTAATTTGCTAATAACAGTAATACTCAAGCCTATTTAAAAAGAACTGTCCTTATATAATAAAAAGAAAGCGAAATGAAGGAATATGTCTGAGTTACTTTCCTATTGCTGCAACAAAATATCTACCACCCACACCTTGAAGGAGAACAATATTATTTTTAGTCACAGTTTGTAGAGGTTGCAGTCCATAGTTAGCTGACTCCAGGAAAGGGTGGAAAGGTAAGTGTGTGACGAGGGAGAACCAGTCCATGGCATGGAAGGCAGGAAGCACTGGCCTCTGGATTATGTTTCCTTTTTATGATACCCTGGCTACACATCTACTGAGTTGTGCACTCACTCCCAGGTGGGTCTTCTGTCCTCAGAAAACCCGTTTACTCCTGGACAACACTGCTAAACCAGTTAATGGACCACTTTGACATCACACACCTGTGATCTCTCCCCAAATCCCCACCTATGAGAACATGAGACTTGTGGGGCCATAACTGGACAAATTCCCTTTGTGTATTATTGATAATTGATTTAATAAGTTGTTTTGCAGGAATTAGGTGGATATTTGGACTTGCCACTACATTTAACCTTTGTGATACATATTTAAGACAGAGAATAACACTCTTTCATATGAGGTTGAACTTTTCTTCCATTAATATAGTGAAACAATTGACATTTGCAGCCAAAAATCCAGGTGCACACAGACATGCAATTGGGAAACAGGTCCCTACTTGTTTCTTTACATACTTTAGTATCATGAACTATAGAATATTGTGAATCATAGCATATATTCTATAAAGAACATAAAAATAGACATGTTCTTGGCTGTCATGCTTGGAGTGGGTAAATATGGATTAATTAGAGAGTTTTGCTTAATCTAAATTCTACAACTATGACATCATTGTGTGTTCATGATTATTTTCTTCTTCTGAGAAAATATTTGAGGGAGAACGGGTGGAGAAATTCTCACTAGACTCCAAAACCATATGAAATAGCTGCATCCATTGTTGATGAAAGAAAAATTAATCTATTTAATTAGTGTTGTTTGGGGATCTTAATCAGCCAGTGAGGAAAATGATAATCTAAAGGCTGAGCAAAGCTTACATATTCATAATTGTTATCCAGAAATTTCTTCACACACATATCCCACCTGGGCACATATTGTGCTTAGCTAAGTAATAAAAGTACAAATTTACAAGACAGTGTTGATTACATATAGTAGTAACAGGATGAAAGTCTACGTAAAAATATTAAAATTAGATGTTTCAGATTCAGTCAAATGTGAAATAAATTATTTGTACTAAGTAAAATAGAGTAGATGTAGGATTTTTGTGAGAAGGAATCTACATGAAGATAATTACAGTCTTCTTTAAAATAGTTTATCCTAACTCAACTGGAAATGCAGAAACAATGGAGTATTATGTACATAAACATATTTTCTGCATTTTAAAGTAGTAGATAGAAAAGTTTCTAAACATCTTAACATGCTATCTAGTATATAAAACAAATCTTGAATTTTATTCTGTGATAATGTGTATTAAATCTACGATCTCTTTAAATGGAGCTATTATCTAAATCATTCTTATTATTATTTTATTATTATTAATTATTTTGACAAGATTACATTGAATAGCTCTGTCCAATTTTGTATTCCTTCATGATCTGGACACGGTACATCAAGTAATCCAAATAGAGGAAGTATTATACTTCTCAATCTTCTAGTCAAAGCAAGAGTGTATGTTTTCTAAAATCAGAGAATGTATTTTAGAAACACTGGAGGTTAAGAGCAGGAAGAATGTATGGAGAGAAAGATAGTGTCTGTCTAAGAGAGACAGAAAGTGGATCACAGAGTGGGCTGCACATCCATCCTGCTTTTTAGAGATGGTTTATTGAGCAAAGCCACAAAGTGAAGCCATAGCAAAAAATTACAGCCAATTATAAGATTGTAAGACTCATCCCTTAGGGAATATTGATATTCATGAGGTGGAACAAAAATATGATCAATCAACAAGATTAGAATAAGTTTAATCACTTAGATAATATTGATTAGATAGATAAGCTAGTCACATAGCAAGTGTACATAGAAAGAACAAGGATTTCCTGGAAGGAATGGGATAGGAATGCTTTGATCCCCCATTAAGATGATTGATGTCTATTTAGAATATAAATAACAGCTATCTATCTCTACCAAAAGTATACGGTATAGTAGTTCTTCCTTTTTGAATCTTGACCTTTTAACAAATTGTTTTCTGTGCTGAGGGCCTAGTCTTGTCTAACTTCCTTATAATATTTTCTAACTAGCTGGTGAGTCAACAGTAATTTTTCTGCCCCAGCCTCCTAAGGTGCTGTAATTATAGAGGTATCCCACCACAAACAGCTCTCTCCAGATTTTCATAGGACTATTTTTTGAAATGCTTCAGGAATTATCTGTCTGACTGCTATGAATACTAATATGTTAAACTACTCCAAAGGGTCAGAACAAATATCTCATTAGCAGGTTCAGTGTAACATGCAACATAAATATTAAGATTTTTAGTTTTTGAAGTAAAATATTTATTAGTTATATATATATATTGATAGCACTCATCATAGGGAATTTGTACCAATACAAAATATATCTTGTTTCTTTTTTTAACACCACCCTCTTCCCTCCCTTATGCATAAAATGTTTGTTCTCATTTTTCCTCCAATTTTTTTTTGTTTCTTGTCCCATCTTTCCTTACCTCTTCTTCCTTCCCATGAAGCCATTATATTTTGAATGCTTTATTTCTATTTCCTAATGTCTTTTGTACATCTTAGTCCTTATATACACATTTAGTTTCTCATACCAGAGAAACAATGTGGTATTTTAACTTATGTGTTCAATTTATTTCCTTTAAGAATATAATTCATACGTGCCTCCATTCAGCTAGAAATTTCTCAAGCTCATGTGATCTGTGGCACAGCAGAATCGAAATTCAAACACACATATACACACATGCACACACATACACAGAGAGAGAGAGAGAGAGAGAGATGCCTCTTCTTTATCTGTTAGTTGAAGGATATTTGAGCAATTTCCAAAATTTAGCTATTATAAATTGTGAAATGGTAAACATTGGTGTGCAAATATCCATGTGATATCATGCTTTATATTATGGAGGAAGAGCTGGATCAAATGGAACATCCAGTTTTTATTCTTTGAGGAATATCCACATTGACTTCCACAGTGCTTATACTGCTCTACATTTCCAGCAATAATGGAAAAGGGTTTCTTTTTCACCACAGCCATTTCAGCATTTGTTCTGGGTGATTTCTTGACCACAGCCATACTTTTTACAACTCCATGAAGCTCATCAGAATGAATCAAATAGCACAGCAAGAAATTTAAAAAAAGAGGAGGAAAGAAAGGAGCCAACAATAGGAAAATAAAATGACAGGGATAAATCAATAACATATCAACTATAACTATCAATGTTATGGTCTCAATTCACTAATCAAAAGCAACAAACTAGCAGAATGGATCAAGAAACAAGATCCAACAATAGGCTGCATGCACATTAAATAGGAGGGAATCCTGTTTGCAAAGTATACTTGAAACCGAGACTGATTAAGAGAATCCAAGAAGATAACTGTAACCTTGTAAAGAGAATGATCCGAATGAAAGAGATAATAAGCATAAATATAAATGCAGCAAATATTAATGTGCTGAGTTATATAAAACAAGATGAACAGACATGAAAAATCAAATAAGCACTAATACAACTATCATAGTAGTTCTCAGTGCCCTACTATCGCAAATAGAAAGGTCAAATAAAAGAATTGAAATTATGCCATGAGTATAATCAGACCATATTTCAGTGAAATTGGAAATCAATGACAAAAGAAATCACAAGAACTTCATAAACACATGGAAATTAAACAAGATCTTCCTGAATAACTAATGGGTCACAGATTATATTAAAGAAGAAATTAGACAGTTTCTATAATTAAACATAATGTCAATACAACAACCAGAATTCATGCAATGCAACGAAAATAGTCCTACAAGAAACATTTATAGCAGTGAATATCTTTATAAGGAAAAAGAGTAGACTCAAAGACCCTAATGTTGAACCTCAAGCTTCTAGAAAAAGAAAAGCAAGTTAAGGTCAAAGCTTGTAGGAAGGCAGAAATTGCACAGATCAGAGCTGAAATTAATGCAATGTAGACTAACAAAATAACACAAAAATAAATGATACATACAGCTGATTCTCTGAAAAACTAAAGAAAGTAGAAAATATCATAACAGCTTTGTGAAAAAAGAAAATGCTGAAATTCATATAATTAGGAAGGAAAAGGGTGAAATTATAACAGATCCTGTAGAAATCCAGAAGATCAATGTCTACTTCAAGAATCTTTATTCTTATAAGATACAGAATATTGAGGAATGAACAGATTCATAGATATATATGCATTATTGAAACTGAACAAAAAGATATCATATTTTAATAAACCAATACAATCATTAAAATTGAAAATGTAATTTTAAAACTAGCAACACTCCAGCATCATTTGTGAAAGAGGCTATCTTTCCTCCATTGAGGGTTTTAAACAGAAACATTAAACCTACAGCAAAACAGGTTAGGTAAAACTCTTGAAGACCTTGCCTTAGGGAATGGCTTCATGAACAAGACCTCTATAGCACAAGATCTGGCAGAAGAAATCAATAAATGAGATTTTGCCCCATTAAAAAGCTTCTGCACAACAAAGGAAACCACCAACAGAGCAAAAAGGAAACCAACAATATGGGAAAGAATCTTTATCAGATGTTTCTCAGACAAAAGCTTGCTATCTAGAGTATATAAGGAGTTTTAACAAATCAGACTACCCAAATTTAAATACCCAATGCAAAAATGGGCATCTAAAATGAATAGACACTTTTCAAAAGGAGAAGTAAAAGCAGATAAGAAGTATGATGAAATGCTCAATATCACTGGTATTGCATTTGAGAGGTGCAGATAAAAATACACTGAGATTTCATCTCACTTCACAAAGAGTAGCTGCCATCACAGAATTAGCCAGGAACAAATGTTGGTGAGGCTGTGGGAAAAAAAAAGGAAATCTTCTCCGCTGTTGGTGAGAGTGAAGACTTTTATAACCCCTGTGGAGATTCCTCAAAAAACTAGGATTGGAGGTCCCATTTAACCCTGCTATTCCTCTGGTAGGTATATACACAAAAGAATTAAAAGATTCATATCTCAGCAACATATGTGCACTCATGTTTATAGCAGCTCAGTTTGTGATTGGTAAATCTTGGAAACAACCAAAATGTCCATCAACTGGAGACTGAATAAAGAAGATGTGGAAACATTAGCCACAACAACTAGATAAGAGAAAGAATGAAAAGGAATAAAAATATGAATAGTTGAATTATCATTATTTACGGATGATATGAGACTTTACAAAGACTGGAAAAGCTCCACCAAAAATAATTCTAGATTTAATTACTGAATTTAGTAACATAGCTAGATACACAGTCAATACTCAAAAATCAATATCCGTTCTGTAGATGAATAACAAACTCACTGTGAAAAAATTAAACAACATCCTTCACAATGGTGTCAAAAAAAAGAGAGAAACATCTGGGAGACAGTTTAACAAAGGCAGTAAGAGACTTTTACGTTGAAAACTACAATACTCTGAAAAAGGAAATCTAAGAGGATATTAGAAAATGGAAAGATATCCCTTGTTTTTTGGATAGGAAGAACTAATATCATGAAAAATATTCACAATTTCAAAACTGTTACACTATTTAATGTAATTCTGATAAAAATTCCAACGCAATAGCTTAGAGAATTATTTTAAAAACTCAAAATTCATTTTTAACCAGCAGAGACCAGAATAGTAAAGGCACTTTGGGGCACAATGGTGCTCTTTTAGTCATATTTATTCACATTTTAGTCATATTTATTCGCATAAATATTTAGCCACATTTGTTATAAATAACAAAAGATAAAGCAATGAATTTTTCCTAAATTTTTTTGTTATAAGGGAAATAAAACTAGATATAGAAAGTCAAATAACAGTACACTAAAAACTAAAAATTATTAGTATCTGAAAAAGTCCACCCTTTGTAATAATAGTAATTATTGCGTTATTTTAGAGACAGCATGTCAGATCATGCTCCCTACATCTGAATTTTTTTAATGTCATTGTAATTAATTGCTGAGAAATATACGAGGTCATATTCCTACTATCAGTAAGAATAATGCAGCACCAATGCTGACCCGGTGCTCTTGTAAAGATATTTAATTGTAATTACACTTACAAATGCATGCCTGCCCACATTTTGTTAGGATATGAAAAGTAAATTTATTTTAAAATTTTAATTGTAGAAAAATTACTTGTCATATTCAATTTAATATCATGAAAGTGTGCTTTGAGGGTAATTTTGTTTTTGTCACGGATGTTAGTTACTTGTATATTGCAAATTGCATTCTGTAACAGTCCCAACATGTCAAAAATGTACAGCATGTACACTTTTTGCAATGTAATTAGTTAGAAATTGGGGGAGCTTAATTTTAAAATTGAATTGTGAAAATCTATTTTCATGCTTTTCGTTGAATAAGTAATTTCGCTTCATAAAATTCTTTATAGTTTTATGTAGAAATTAAGTGTAGTTCATCAGAGAGAACATCACAATGTGACACCTAATTGGAAAGCCCTGTCTCAGAGCAGTGAGTGATTGCCTATGGCATCTTATAAACCAATAAGTACCCAAATGGGAAACCCGTCCAAAGTAGATAACAGCATTGACTAAGCTAGGGTGCAGTCCTTTTATGTTAAGACATATTTCATGAAAGTGTATATGTCGGCAGAAATATAGAGCTCACTGTTCAGTGTAATAGCATCACAATGGATTCTTCTCACTACTAAACATAAGAGGCCATGATGTTAATGATACATTCCTATGAAGCTAGAAATGATTATCAAGTTATTGAACAGTGCAGTAAAAAAATGGTAAAAGTGAGGTCTCAGAATGGTGTTGCTGAAAGCACTTCCATCTCTATTTTTTTCCTTCAGTGCCACCAGTGATCACAATGCCTCAGAAAGCCTTCAATGCCACAGCTGAGAGAGGCGAGGAGATGACACTGTCCTGCAGGGCCTCCGGCTCTCCCGAGCCCACCATCTTCTGGTCCAGGTGAGCCGACCAGTCCCATACTCCTACCTTTACCTGTAATAAAGAGTAATATGTGACATCCTAATCATTTTGTGAAGAAGCAAATCATTGCTTTGAGTTTTTTGGCAAAGCATAGAAATGATCAAAGGAAAGTCCAACTTGATGATTTTGCTTTTATTTGTATGACTTTTCCTTTCAGTACTGTAATGTATAACTGAACATAAAAATACAGCATTGTGTTGCACAGTACAATTAGCAAAAAACACAGTGCTGTATACATAAGGTGAACTGTATAAGATCATACGGAGACTCTATATTCAAGATATTCAGAACAATACAAAAAAAGATGGAACATAAGTCTGAGGCTGTAAGTCTAACATGCCTCCATCATAAACCTGAACAGTCATTTAAATAGTAGATCATCAAAAAGGAAAATCTGTACTTTCTTATCACAATGTGCCAGAAACTGATCAACAAAATTTTAGTAAACTGCAATTTCTAATGTACAAACATGTCTATAGTAAGAAAATTTTAATTAAAATCTAAAATTTACTTTTTACTACTTTCTATCTGAGCATTTACCAATGTTTTCAGTGTTCAATTCTATCTTATTTACCTATTTAAAATATCAGGTAGAGGGGCCAGGGATTTAGCTCAGTGGTTCGGGCACCTTCTTTGCAAGCACAAGGGCCAGGGTTCCATCCCCAGTAACCACATACAGCAATGCCAGGCATGATGATTCATGCCCACTAGCAATCAGTACCACATATCACAATGCTGAGTGTGGTAGCTCATACCTGTAATCCCAGCACTTGGGAGACAGAGACAGGAGGATTGCCATGAGTTTAAGGCTGAGATCAGGACCAGCCTGAACTACAACATAAGACTCTGTCTAAAAAAATAAAACTCTTAGACCAAAAAATCAGGTAGAAATATATTTGCAAGGGCCAGGGATATAGTTCAGTGGTTCTAGCGCCTGTCTTGCAAGCACAAGGACCTGGCTTTGATCCCCGGTAACCACATAACAATACTGGTCATGGAAACTCACCCCAGCAGCAACCAGTACCACATACCACAATGTCGGGCATGGTGGCTCACGTCTGTAATCCTAGCACTCGGGAGGCAGAGGCAGGAGGATTGCTGTGATGTGAGTTTGAGGCTGAGCTCAGGGGCAGCCTGAACCACAAAGCGAGACCCTGTCTCAAAAAACCTCAAAAAAAAATAAAATAAAATAAAAGAAAGAAATATATTTGCAACCAAGATCTTATAGTTTTTCCTTCCAGATATTAATTTGTTTCAATAATTTAATAGGGCTACATATTAAACATTAACAGAATGACTCCAGATAATCAGTCTATCACAAGGACCCCTGGCAGGGTTAGAACCTAAATAGTCAATATCTAATATACTCACATCTAAGCAAAACACCTGAATCTTTCCTGACAATGACAATAGGTTCTAGCATGTTATTCTAATGATCTCATGTTTTCAGACTCACTTTCTTTCTGTTTAGATTTATATTTTAAATTTGATCAAATAAATTGTATACAATTAGTGAGATAAGGAGTGAAAAAAATTAAATTACAAAATAATGTAAGAGTGATTTGTATAATTTTTCATCTCTTCAAACATCATTACTTCCATCCCTGGATAATATGGAACAATAATTTATTTAAAACCTAAACTATTGTTTTATTTTCTGGATATAAAATATGTATTTAGGGAATGAAACTGTGATTATGATATTTATAGAAATAAAGTTAGTTTTTATTTATAAATTTTTCTATCAGTAGTATAAGTTTCTACTAAACTTTGGTAGATAATAGACCAAAAAGATCTTTAGTAGATTATACCAATCATACTCTCCTGGGCAGTTGGCATGTACTATGTACTTGTGCATAGTAGAATTTGGTTCTTTTTAACCCCTTCCTCCCTCTTTCCTCTCATCCTTTGCTTTTTTGGGGGGGGGGGCAGGGTCTAGCTTTGTAGTTCAGGCTGGCCCTAAACTCAGCCTCAAACTCACATCGCAGAGATCCTCCTGCCTCTGCCTCCTGAGTGCTGGGATTACAGGTGTGAGCCACCACACATGGCAGCGTGGTATGTGGTACTGGTTGCTGCTGGGCGTGAGTCTCCACGCCCAGTATTGTGTGTGGTTACTGGGGAATTAAACCCGGGTCCTTGTGCTTGCAAGACAGGCACCGGAACCACTGAGCTATATCCCCGGCCCTCCTCTCACCCTTTTCATGTTTTGCTCCTTTACCCATTTGCAAAAGATGGTGAAGTAAACAGATGGATCTTTTGATGTAGTTAGTTTTATAAGAAAATTTTTATTTTGTCCTCTTTATCTGTATGAGTGGATATTCGTGTTTGTGGGGAAAGGCAAAGCCCCTGGAAACTTTGGGAAATGAAGGGCAGTAGCCCCAGGAGACAAATCTGAAGTACTTGCTGCACAGAGCTGTCCCCGAGTGAGGCATATGAAGCCCACTGTCTTGGTAACCTTAGATTGCCATGACAAAATACGACTGAGTAGGTGGCTTGAACAACAGACTACGTCAAGGTGCCCACAGGGTCTCTCTTCCTGGCTGGCAGGGCCATTTTTTCACTTTATCCTCAGCTACCCTTTCTCTGGGTGCCAGCATGGAGAGAGAAATCTCGTGTCTCTTTCTGTTTTACCAGGCCTGTCAGAGGATAGCATCCAATATGTCTTCATTAAAGTTCAATTACCTCCTTAAAAATCCTCTCTCCAATGTAACCCCCTTGGTGGTTAGAGATTGAAAATTAGAACTGGGCCAATTTAGAACATAACCTTAGTAAAGGAAAGAGTTAGGGGTTGAAAAAGAATGAAAAATGATGAGTCATACGAATTTTTCACAAAGAGAATCAGGAAAACCCAGTGACCTGTAAATCAGTGTGAAAATAAAAACAATTATTCTAATATTTTTCTACTCCATTCCATTCAATTTTTTAAATCTAATTAAAATGCCTTACAAATTTATAGTGTTACTAATTTGGTGCATTTCACAAATCTTTAATGTGAAATTCACTATAACCTCCAGTGTCCTGTTAGTGTCCTATTACTGTTATGGAGCGAATGAATAATTTCATTGAAAATACTGAAAAATATATTAATCACTAATTGTGGTGAAGACCATATCTGTACATTAAATTCTAGACAAATACCCTGAAATAATGTTATTCGTAGATTTACTGTAAATTTTACACTAACAATTTGAAAAAATATACAAGTAGAAGGTAATAGATATACCTTGTTTTCATTTCATAAGCCCTAACTTTCCAGTTCTTTATTTCTCTTGTGATTTCCTTCATGATATATTGGACGACGAGAAACTGGGAAAACAGATGTTGATATACAGGAAAATGAGCATCACCATATTATGAGAATATGCATCTGTGTTTTCTCCAAAATTGAATCAGGATTCAGTAGAAGAATTTTATGGTGCATCAGAAGGACAGTGTATTATTATTATTATTATTATTATTTTTTTTTTTTTTTGAGACAGGTTCTCACTTTTGTAGTTCAGGCTGGCCCTGAGCTCAGCCTCAAACTCACATCGCAGCAATCCCCTTGCCTCTTCCTCCCGAGTGCTGGGATTACAGGCGTGAGCCACCGCGCCCGGCACTGTGGTATGTGGTACTGGTTGCTGCTGGGTGTGAGTCTCCACGCCCAGTATTGTATATGGTTAACCGGGGATTGAACTTGGGTCCTTGCACTTGTAAAGACAGGCACCAGAACCACTGAGCTAAATCCCCTGCCCCTAATTTATTATAATTTTTAAAGAATTCTCTTTAAATTTAAGCATATGATGAAACAAATTTCCATACCAGGAAGAACAGTTCTAAGATATTGTATGCAAATGATTCTTAAGAGCAACTCAGTCATCCAAACTACTATTGGGAGAAACATGTAGGAGAAGTAAGAAAGAAATGAAAGAAGAGTGCAAGTGTAAATGAGAATAGGATTAGTAAAGAGAAATGAAGCTAATGTATTAGGTTTTTGTAATTAGGGAAGTTTTAGAAATATTTCAAATTTTGGCTATTTAAAACTAAAATATTTTAAACATACTGTAGTGTTGAATATGATATATCCAAGGTGAGAGTCTGAAAGTGAAATACGCTATAATTAGAATAGAATAAGACCTATTCCACTATACTTGAAAAATATTGATTATTATTTATATATAATAGGAATTATTTGTCCTCTTCATTTGGATCATTTTCATCTTAATTTATATAATTATCTGTGTCCTCACATAATTCATTCACTTATACTTTTATTGACAGTAATGTGAATTAAATATTTAAGAAATATATTGTATTCAGTTTAAAATTTTTAATGGATTGTTCCACACAAATTATTTCAAATATGCCCCAAGATTTAAAAAAATGAATGTGTTTCATAAAATATGTTGGGTTAAAGTGCAAGTGAAAAAAATGAACAAATAAAACAAATAATAGAAGTGCAAATTAAATTAATATTTTTTAAAAAAATCAATATGTTTTTTATTTGCCTGACTAGTGTCAAAGTTTTAACAGCTACAAAATGATATTCTTACTGCTAACAACAGATCACTATTGAACACGATGTTGAAATTTACAAAGTTCCTGAGCTAAAAATAGCAGTTCCTTGCCATAGAATAATTCAAATACATGGATAAAAAGTTGAATGTGATATCCAGAACTACAAAGTAAGATGATAAAATCTTTCTTTTTTAAAAAAGGAATGGCAAGATCATTGAAGAAAATGAAAAGTACATATTGAAAGCAAGCAATACAGAACTCACTGTCAGGAACATAATTAACAGTGATGGTGGACCTTATATCTGTAGGGCAACAAATAAGGCCGGAGAAGATGAAAAGCAGGCCTTCCTCCAAGTCTTTGGTAAGTGTTATAGCACAGTGGTTAAAATTTTGCTCTACCACTTTTAATATTTTAAATTTCCACAATTAAACATTAGCTTCCTCACTTCTAATGTACATTGTTCAGCTACCAAATAAAAACTGTTTCAAAGACTACATGAAATTGTACTTGCTAAGTTTCTATGTGATGCAGTTGTCTCATAATTAAAGCTGAAAAATGTGGAGAATAGAGCTAATGGGATCTGTAATATTTTAGATCTGGAATATTTTAAATCTATATAAAGTTAGATCCTCAAAAAAATTTTAAATCATTTAGATACAGTTTTACATTCACCTACATAGTTATATGCTATAATTTATAAACAGGTATTTAATTGTATTTTTATTTTATTAAATTAAATATAATGATATATTTCACAAAATATATATTGCATACTTGGGGCAAACTTATGCAGCACATAGAAATAGTGATTTTTTTTTTAAGAAAATTGGTGAAACATCTGCCATTATGCTGGCAATAGGAATTTGCTGGTTGGTATTAATATGCTTTTCTCAGGTGATAATAACAATTATATTTTATACTGCTAACATTTAGTACAATTTTTTCTTTGCACATACTGTCATCATATTAGTCACTTTCTTGCCACTTGAGCAAAATTCCTTACTCACGCTTTAAAGAGGAAGTTTGCCCTGGCTGTGTTTCAGTGGGTATAGCCCATAGTTGGAGGGCTTGGAGGCAGAAAGAGCATGGTGGGAGGGAGGAGAATTGTTCATGTCATGGAGGATAGAAAACAGGGGCTTGGGTTAAAAAGACGCCTTTTCAAGTCATCTTCCTAGTTTCCTATCTCTTCTGACCAGGTTGTTCATCTAGAGATATAAAGCTATCAGTGGCCTGATCAACTTCTGAGTCTAGTTGTAACACAACTCAATCACCTTCTAAGTCTAAGACATTTGGGGAAATTTCTGATTGAAAACATAATGTCCCACTCCTGGTCTCCCAAAGACTGATACCCATTTCATTAAATAAAAACATGCATCATTTAGAGTTTCCAAGGTCTTAACAGAGCATTGGAGAAGAATCCTTTTGCCCTACATGTTCTCTTGGACTTATGGGAAATGAAATGAGATACAGTATAAAAATAAAGAGAAATATAAGTACTTTTAACTCACGATGACACAGAGATGTACCAAATGGAAAATTAGGGGCCTAGACAGATACTGCACCAGATTCTACAAGTTTTGACATTGAATCCTGTCATTTCCTGTCCAGCTTCCTGGACAGATTGTGGTGAGACAGTAACTCTCAATGGCTTGAGCTATCCTCCCTCCAGAGCACTGACTGCCGCAGGTCACATGTCTGCTTCTCAGGTGGGCTCTGATTACTCTCCATGGCTGCCCTTAGAATATACTCCACCTTCCTGCCATATTCAGCCTCCTGTGGTCTCCACTGCTCCTCTGACTTTCCTCTCACAGATTTATGTATCACCCTCCCAGGGACACCTGGCAGGTACAGTGACCCTGTCACATGTTTTAGCCTGGACACCTTGGTCTTTCCTGAGTGTAGGCAGAAGCCTTTATGTCCCAAACTGTTTGAATTCTGCATTACTGTAAAGCCAGAAGAACACAGGGGACATCACTGAAGCAGCAGTATCACCACTGGAATTTCACCTGGAGCTTGGGAGCTCGAGGGGACTGAATTGTAGGAAGCACTGTGCTCTGTAGCCCTGGAAGTTCCTGAGAAGACTTTGGAAGGAGCTTATGCTCCTAAAGTCTTTTAGCCTCCAGAGAATTGTGTCTGGCTGAGTCCTGAGATTCCTTTAATCAATTTATCCTTTTATGATCATGTAAAATAACTGGCTGCTTCTCAAGGTTAGTCTTTTCAAACTTGTCAGATCTTTCAGCTTTTTTACTCCTGATTATCACTATAAACTGGTTAAAAGCAGCCAGAAGTACCCACATGTAGCTAGGATTTTGGGGTGCTTTGAATTTTCTTCAACCAAGTTAATTAGTCCACTATTGTTAATCTCATTCCCCTGCAAAGTCTCGGAGGATAGGAAAAATGCAGACAAGTCTTCAGCCAGAGCACGATATTCAGAGCCCTCAATCCTGTTGTCCATGACATGTTTGATTTCAACTGAATTCTCTCCAATCTCTTCAGTACTGTTTGCGTTCCTATCAGAATTTTGGTCTATTGACCTCCAATCAGAATGAGGCACTAAGCTTGGCCTCTTTTTATATCATTCTAAGTCTTCTCTGGTGTACATCACCCAAACACTCCAGACTCCTAACCCATTTCAAAATTTTCTGAGACACATCTCCCGCTGTAGTCAGAACAGTGAGTCCCCTCCAGGCACCATGGCACCTCAAGGAAGGAAAGGTGCATTTTTGTTCTCAGGTATTGCTGCTTCAGCTCTTCACCAAGGCAGAACCATTGCGATAAAAAGTTCCAGTGTGGGAAACCCGCTCAATGTCACAGAGGGCAAGAAACAGAGGAGAGGAAGGCGCAGGGACCAGAAGGCACCTTGCAGTCCATGCCCCGGGTTACCCACCTCTTCCTACCTGGTCCCTCACTGAGGAGCGTAGACAGCTCTGAAGTCATCAGCGCACTTCTCTACTGATGAGTAGGGCAGCCCCCTGATCCAGTCCCCTCCAGGCGACCTTGGGGTGCAGTAGAACGGTCAGAGCTAAAGCATAAAGTATCAAAATGATGTCAGTCAAAAGGAGGGATAGGAAGGAGAGTGAATTTATAGGACTAGGGATGTGAGTGCTTGTAACAGGTGGTGCACACTACTCATTGGCTACCAGGTGAACACCATTGCATGGTGAATCTGCCATTTGCTGGTATGTTTTGTGGTTTAGGAACCAGAAACATTTTTCTGCACCAGAGAAATTTTTTCTTTATATTGTAGTAGAGTTAGGGAAGCAGAATTATAGAAGAATCTTTCAGTTTTAAAATGAAATCTTAATAATATTCTCCTGGAAGAA
This sequence comes from Petromus typicus, assembly GCA_004026965.1. Lineage (NCBI taxonomy): Eukaryota > Metazoa > Chordata > Mammalia > Rodentia > Petromuridae > Petromus > Petromus typicus. The sequence continues at coordinate 60,969 of PVIR01005925.1, forward strand.
TATGAAATTGGGTAAATCAGGTAAAATTATAAATAGGATTATTATTATGGAGTGCTAATGAGAAGGATAACCTTGAACGTTAGGTTTACACAAAAATTTGTAATGAAAAGAAGCAGAGCTAAGAAATTTGAGTTTAAGTTCACATAGAGGAAAGCATCAATAACCTTGACATTTAAAAATTATAGAAAATTTTCAACTTGGTCTTAGTATTTCTCACTTGAAAAAATTGAGCAAACTAAATTCTACTCATCATAAAAATATTAAGAAATCGTAGTTTATGACTTAATTACAAAGGATAATGTTCTCCACCTATTTCCATGAGCCTGTATAAAATATCATCTAGTTATTTCTATTTTTATTAGATTACCAATAAATGAGAAAAAGACTTGAATGAAAAATGTTGTGATACTTTCACTCTCTCAAATGAAAAAAAAAATCTTTAACATCACCTTCTATTGTTGCAGTTAGGTTTGTTTGTTTTTTTTTACTGTAATAGAGCAGATTTTTGTTTATTTTGTCACCAAATCTCTGTCTCTCTCTTACTGTTTCTTTCATACACACTCACAAAATAAATAGTATATTTTTGAAAACTTTATATGTCATATTGGTAGTATCGTAAATTTAATTTATGAGATTAAGAACAAATTATTCATATTCTTGATTATTTGTATGAAAATCTACAAAATTACTTGTTGTACTGAAGTTATTCATGCTGGGTTTTAGACTTGTTAATTGTATGTTTTAATAATGAAAGTAACACAGGTAAAATGACGTGGAAAAAATATGTGTATATAAATATATGGAGAGATATTTTTACCATTAAGAAAGTTTGAACTAGCATACATAATGTAATTTTCATAGAAGTTATAATAAGTAAACAGTTTATCTATTTACTTTACAATAAATTGGTAAGGTAAATTAAGGAAAAATTGATCAGAAAAATATAACTAATTATGATTATAAATACATATATAATCATAATGTATATCAATTACATGTATTCAAGATACATTGATCATATTTTATCTGGATAAACTTATTAAAATTATGAGGGAATCATTAGATAGATATAATATACATATAAAATGTGCATATGTGAACACATGTGTATGTCTACGTGATAGAAAACAAAATTTTACCTTTGTGGCTTTAACAAAGCAATAAAATAAGGTAATGTTTGAACTGGAAAATCTTTAAATTCAGTATAATTTTCATATTAGTTTGTAAGGTATTTCAAATTACTTTGTTTTTTCTTTATTTCTTCATTTCTTTGTACCTTTCTGTTTTGAGATAGGCTCTCACTGTATAGTCCAGGCTGGCCCTGAACTCAGAATGATCCTCCTATTAGCTGAAATTACAGACATATGGCACAATGCTCAACTTAAATTATGTTTGAGATGATAATAAATGAATATCATTTTCCCAGCCTTCTTTATCTCATTCCTTGCAGCCCTTTGTCTCTCCTATAAAGCACAACAGGCCAGTGTAATTGCTATACCACATAGTTCTCATGTACTGTATTCATGGGGATTTAGGTCCATAGCATTCAGACTTACTGGTATTTCAGTTTTCAGTCTGAATAATGACGCTTCTACTCCAATGCCAATTGAGTAATGTATACATTTTTTACAGTACAGCCTCACATAGTACAGCTTAAAAATGAGACTACATATGAGAATGGTCATGTGACACTCATCTGTGAAGCAGAAGGAGAACCTATTCCAGAAATCTCTTGGAAAAGAGCTGCGGATGGCATCACATTTTCTGAAGGTGATAAGGTAACCACAACTCCAGCATAATAGATACCGGTGCCACTGTGATTTCCAAATCACATTGGTAAATCTTACATTACTTCACAGTCTTATAAGTAATTTGAACAAATCAAATTTTTAATTTTTCAATGAGTTATAAAAGCACAGACTATAGAATCAAGCTAAAATAATTGTTGAAGGTGAAATAGCAAGTCACACAATTTGAAAATTAAATTAGCGGTCTTAGATTATTGCTGTTGCTCTTTAGCATATTTTCATAGACTTGGTGTACATTAAATCTCTAATAGATATTATTACAATTTTAAAATTCTACCTTCAGATATATATATATTCTAGCTACCATTCAATCTTTTAATATGTTTAAATGTTTGTGTGCCTTTTAAAGGTAAATTTCTGTTTTCATATAACATATCAAAAATGAAAAGTAAGTATAAGTAAACAGGGTATTTTGTTAAACTTACATCAGTTTGCTGAGAAATCAATTAATCATAACCATGTTTTTTATTATATTACAAGTAATTTTGTTACTTTTAATCACAAATATACACAAAAATAAGAAAGAATGAGCTAATAATATAATTACAGAGTGGAATTTACATTTCAGATTAGTAAAGATTATAAAATTTGTCTTTCTGATGACTTTACTGGATGTTAAAATTTCTCATTTAAATTTAGATTAATTTTCACAAAATATCTGATTTTAAAATGAGAGCATATCTCAAAATCAATGATTTACTAACATGATAGTAGGAAAACTGGATTTTTTTCTATATTTTCTATTCTGCCCAATTATCATGATATATTTATAATATATATTAACCTAATACATTGACAAAAAAGGATCATTATCTTATAGACATAATTTCTTCTCTTTTTTAATCCCATTGTTCCCTCTTTTGGTAATAGTTGTTAAGAGTTCAGTAATATTTCTTTCACATGTTCAAGTTGATCTTTAAATCTGTGGAATGTCTATGATAGTCATGGACTTAAGTGATTGTTATAGAGTGTTTTAATGCTTGCTTAAGCAGAAATTATAGCTACTGCTAAGGCCCAATTGCCAAAACTGAAAATATTTAAATTTTCACAAAGTTTATAAAAATAAAATTTCTAAAAATGTAGAATATTGCTTTAATATTCCATTTATGTATATCTCTGTGGTGTAGGCCACTCAAGAGCAGTTATTTTTGTGCTCCTAGCCCGTGTTATCTGTACATTTATATTCCTATTATTATCTTTTAAATATATTTTCCTGTCTACTGAAAAATTTCAAAAGTTGTAAGATGGCTTTTACTATGTCTTTAATGTTCTGACACATATATTCTGAGAAAAAGATTAGCTATTTTGTCAATGAGATGTTATCAAGCAGCTAGAACACTGTGATATTTTATTATATTATTTTGTCTCAGGCCAACCCAAAACACAGGCAGAGATTTCTTCCATTGCAGCTGAATAAATAAAACTCTACCTTCTGTTTTCTAAGGAATTATATCTAATAAATTATGTTTAAATTTTTATTTTGGATTAGTTTTTAAAGGCAGTTATAACAACCAAAATGTGCTTTTTCTTAAAAATACCCTCCAATGGGTAAAGAAATGAAAACATATCTATTTATCTATCTATCTATATCTGTGTATTGATTTCATTTTATTTTTTTCATTCTGTGGATCAAACACAGAACCTTATTCTTATGAGGCAGTTGTGATGCCAGTGAGCTAAATCCTCAGCCCAAGACTTACTCCTTTTTTGTATGCCAATTCTTCAAATATATTGTTAGGATTCCTGCTTTATTCCGTGGATACTACTGTCTTTTTTTCATCTACTATTTCAATGTCTTTCAACCAAAATATCAGAAAATGAACTGGTGAACTGAGCTGTAAAAGAAGAAGAGTCTCGTTTTGAATTTCAGCTTGGCCATTAATGATGGTTCAGCACAAGTCAAAATCATTACTTTTTTAATATGAGCTTCTTCATTTTTAAAATGCTGATCATAATTCTGATTTTCTATGTTTTCCTCAGTAACATGAAAAATACTGTATAACATGCATTGTCATTGTGCGTAGGTTAAGTGTTGAGTACACATTTTTCGTTTTTGTCATGTTACACAATTTCTGAAGCATGTTTTCTCTTGCTCTTCTTCGGATTGGGTTCTGGCTGCTCATAGACTCCCTCAAGTCTGACGCCTAAAATCGAACTGAATATGATGTATGTATCATAGGTGACACTAATCCACTCACACTCATCATCAATGTGGCTTTAAATTATAATGTTTATAAGAATCAATGAAACCCTTCTATTACTCAGATTCTATATTCACAACCTCAAACTTAGCTCAAGAACTTAGAAAGCATTTTAATAACCGCATCACTTGTGGTCATATGGATTCCAAGCCATCTTGTGGAAAACATTTCTTACCATTTAGCTAAGATTAAATTCTGCAGCTAACACTTTTAACAGAAAAATTGTCTTTTCAATTAATCAAGCCCCTGATAGTGTTTTGGGAAATGCAACACTAATAAATGTCATCATGAATATACTAACTGATGAAATTGCAAATATGTAGATTAGAATCAGAGAAGTACTTTCAATGTCATGGGATTCTAAGTAATAAAGTCACTCAAGCACGTGTTAATACACTTAGATATTTTTAAAGGGGCCTCTTAATAGTATCATTTTTCTTATGCAATTTCACAATTAGTTATAACAAAAGATTAAATAAGTAGAAATTTTTTATGAAATGACAAATGTATTCTTACCACATTGAATATTCAGAGAAAAATTGTGGGCTCTGTGCAAAGATCATTTCTGGAGAGAGACAAGGAAGCAATAAAGGAAAATATATCCCATTTGTATCTCCCCAGAACCCGTCACATCCCACTAATTCTTACAGGATGAAGTAAGTAGGGAAGCTGACAAGTCGTAGAATGGTGGGGGGAAGAGATTCTGCCCCTAAAACAAATATTAAAAGCTACTGTCAACTGGCAACTGCCCAAGAAACATCACGTTGATCATGGTTTCATACCCACCCAGCACAGTAGCTGGATTTGTTTTCAAGTATCCTTGTTTTGTTTGTTTGTTTCTTTCTTTCTAGGAAACATTTATTGCATATTTAACAATAAAATTAAATACACATATCCCACAACGATAAAATGGAAATTAAGGCATGTAACGTATTTAAATGATAAACGAAAGTCCTTGTTTTAGAATTCAGCAGCCAATCATGGTTCTGAACCAGAACCATCAGCCCATTTTTTCACAAAGTTTCGGATCTTGTCACTAAGTAGAACATAATTTTCACCATATATGGCAATTGCTTCCACAAGAAATCCTTTCAAGGGCTCAGGTACGATTTCACTTCTTCAGAGATCCTTGCTCTGAAGGTAGCTCATTATTTTCCATCCCATAAAAGTAAAATAGAGAGCCGAAGAAGGTCAAAGCGCCAAATGCGTAGAGCGCAGAGAACCAGCGGTACCAGCACAGAGTTTGCTGTGGTTACAGGGCGCCCAAGTATCCTTGTTTTATAAGGAATGACTCCCAAAACGAGACGTAAAAGAGCTCTTTGCTGTAGCTCTTCCGTTTATGGATCAGGATTTGAGTAAGGCTGAGCCGAGGGACTGTTGCACAGACTCTCTAACGCGCACACACTGAAATGTCGCCTGCAGTTGTAGATGTGTGAGGGGTCAGCTGAGCAGCGAGCTGAGCCGGCTCACTACACCCGGCCTTTCCCAGGGCTGCGGGCGGGGCACTGCACTGGAGCTGTCTGTGGTGCTGAACAGACCCAGTCTCTGGGGCGGGGCTGTCCCTAGTTTTGAAGGTCGGAGGGCACCCTGCAGAAGTGTTTCAAAACAAACCAGGTAGACATTATATGGGCCTTTTTCAAAATACTCTTGAAAATCTTTACCACTCTACCGAATTATAATGGTTGCAAATCAGTTATAAGGCAAGGAAAATGAAATGATTCCTTTTCGTGGAAAACGTTTCTTATTCATAATGTAGATCAGTTTTTGGGAAATATTAAGACCATCTCCAAAACGTACATTTTTCAGACTGCATCTTAAGTATCCTCATAATAGAGATCCAAGTTATTTTCTACGCTAATATAAGAAAAAACAGACTAAAGAAAATTAGATGATTTGTCCAGGATCATACAAGCTACAAGGGCAGCAGCAGGATTTGAACTATACTATCAGTGTCATAGTACATGTTTGTATAGCTCCTCAGATTTCAGTTAAAATGAATGGGTGATCCCAATCAAAGTGATATTCCCATACATGAAGTTAAAAATAATTGAAAAGTTGTAAGAAATTATTTTGCTTTGAAAATTATTTAAAATAACATAGTACTATTTTAGCTATTAATAAATAAGAAAGTAAATAAATTAATTTTTAAAATACACCTATAACCATTATTTCTTTTTTTAATTGACATTTTATAGCGCACATGGAGGCACATTCCTATAATCCCAGCACTTCGGAGGCTGAGGCAGGAGGATTAGCATAAGTGCAAGCCCAGCCCTGGCTGCCTAGTGAATTCAAGGTCAGACCCAACTACATAGGGAGACTCTGTCTCAACCCTCCCTACCAAAAAAGTATCACTTGTGGTAATATCTCTCTGCAAATTTTTAACTATCCTTGATTTAAGTAAAAATCCAGAATCTTAGAATTATTGTATTCATAAAGTAAATCATTCTCTTAATATTTCAGACTCCACTTTCAACAAGTATATTTAAAATTTTAATGATATTACCTTGCTAATCACTCTATTCTCCTAACTAATAGTTTATGCTACAATTCAACCAGGTTTAATTAGTGATAGAATCATATTAATTCCACAGAAATGGTTCTGAGAAAAGGTACATTTATATGACATTTTCCCTGTTATCCTGGCCTTGAAGCTAATAAACCTTCTTTACTATCCGGAAGATATTTAACTTTTAAACTAAGCATATTAATATGCCACAAAATATTATTGCAATTTATAGTAATAACACCAAAAAAATCAGTGCTTTAAAATGGAAATCATTGAGCTGGGCATGGTGGAAATAAAAAGTGTAACACCTGTACACTTGGCCAATGTAGAGGACTTAAGGTTTGACCTTGGCCTGTACAATGGAGTGATATAGCAGAACTTTCCTTGAGATGAATAAATATTACATACATACGTACGTAAACACATACATCGAGAAATGAAAAGTGGAAACCTTGGCTTCAATCTCCTGCAACACATAAAAGAAACAAACACACAGGCAAGCAAGGCAGCAAACAGGAAACGCAGTGGAAATACTTAAAACTATTTACACATTTATCTATAATTCAAATTATTTGCCTATATGTGATTTTAAAAACTCTTCAGGCAAATTTCAAGAATTTATGAAATAATATCCACTTGCCACTTGCTTTATACATTTTCTTCCAAAATTGTTTATTTTGTTTCTATGTTATTCAGTTGTGAATATTTTAACATTTTCATTTTACTTAATATTTATAGGAAATATACCTTAGGAGTGGTAAGTAGTATTGATTATACATCCACTAAAATATTATTGATATACTATGATAATCCATTTCCTCAAACTGGTAGCTGAGTCTGAATACATTATTTTAGGATTATCTTCAGGTGTATGTGTGTAAAAATTAGAATATCTCACCTTTGGGAAAAATAATGAGATTATAACAAAAAAATACGAAAACAAATTTTATGTATATGGGGGAGTGGTAGGGTGGGTAGGGCTATGGGAAAAAATGAGAATTAAGTTGTGTCTTATACTGGTACAAATCCCCATTGTGGAGTGCAATCAAGATGTGTGTATGCAGTGTACCAATAAAGATTAAAAAATTATAAATGCCACTTACAATAGAATAAAATATACAACACTTGAAAAAAAAAAAGAATATCTCATCTTTGCTTATTGTTGCTGCATATGTAAATGCAAGAATTAGATTTATCCAAAAAAGTTTAAACTGCTAGTCAAAAATTGTTAGCATATGTGGATTGCCATGTACAAAATAAGCAACACAAATTTTCACATTGAAAATTTTCTCTATTTAGTAAATACCATGTTGTTTCAAAAGCTTGAGTTTCAGAAATTGGTCAGTTTGTCCATTTTATCATATACTGAATTAAATAGTAAAAACTCAGTAAGAATTTTGTTGGTGATAACACCTCTATGCAATTTTTGAACTAAAGTTTTTTCACGTCATCCCTTATTGTCATTATTATTGATCAATAAGTGTTTTAATATGTAAAATAATGTATTTTGGTGAATTATTATTGGAAGTTATATATTACAAATACTGAAGTTTTACCCTGACTTCCTCATCTTAGTACTTCATTGGCTGCATCACTTCTCATATCTAAGTCCAATATCTGCATGGAAAAATAAGGTTACTGATAAGAACTTCCCGGAAAAACATTTTAATGGAGATTG
>PVIR01005926.1:0-69206 GCA_004026965.1 Petromus typicus
TTTTTTTTTTCCTTTGCTGGTGAATGAACCCCTCCAGCTCCATTTTAATGATGTATTAACTAAACTCATTATGCTCAATTAATATCCAAGTCTAAAAATAAAATCATACTGAAAAACTTGATTATTTCATTGGTTCTTTTGGTTGTACATGAAAGGTATCTATTCCTGTTTAAATACACACACACATACATATATATGTTCATAATTTTACTTTTTAAAAATCACTCCAATGATGTACTTCATATCTCATATTTTTCCATCAAAACACACTATAATTTCTTCCTTATATATCAGTTTTCCCTCATGAGAATCCTTGGTTGTTCAAGGTTCAAATAGTGTCTTACTATTTTTCCACCAATTATCTGACATAGAGAGCTATTTAACATATACCATTTTAAATCCAGTGTAATTTTTTTATTATCATACTTAGAAAGATAAAACCATTGCAAGGATGAGAAAAAGAGCACCAACTTACATATTATGTAACTCATGAAAGGTCAAGTACTATAATCTCCACTTATTCATCAATAAAGTAGACAGGATAATATCACTTATCTTGCATAGCTAATAAAGTATTACATTATCCTGGATGTGTGGTACACAATGGTAATTCCAGCACCCTGAAAAGCAGAGATAAGAAGATATAAGCTTGAGCTTATCTTGGACAATGTAATATGGTAGAGAGAACTTGTCTCAGAACAGTTTTTTAAATGTTCATGATGTAGCTCAGAGCAAAGGCCCTGGGTTCGAGCTTCAGTGCTTCCTCTTCACTATGAAATTAAATTGTATATGAAAACAGTCAGCTTATAAGTATTGCATAAAAATTACTGTTTTAACTAATACCTTTCTATAAATCTTGCAGTTTTTTAAATTCAAGTCTTTATTGATACATTATGAATACACATCATCATCACATTCAACATTGAGTTTGTACTGAAATATGATAGGACTTGATTCTCATTTTTTCCTTCCCCCACCCACCCTGCCATGCCCCACGCTTTATATACATAAGCTTTATTTCCTTTTTTTAATTGCTATCACATTCTTTCCCCCCTTATTATTTACCACCACACCCTATTAGATGTTGTTCTTTTATAGAATGGAGTTTTGTTCTGCATTAAAAATGATAAGATTGAGTCATTCATACTCAAATGGATGTACCTTCAGGACATCCTCATAAGTGAAATAAACAGGTCATAGATGCATAAATATGTCTTTCTTCTGGTATGAGAAAATGAAGATGTAAATGAGTTCTAGCATATATATAGTTGATATTGTGAAATCTTGCAAATTTTACTGCATAACTTTTTGTGGACTCAGTGTCTTAATTTTATCAGATGCTAATTTTTAAAACACAAAGATTTGACTATGTGTAAAATTATGTGAGCCCTGTCTGTGATCTGTTTGTCCCTGTGGATGAAATTATTCTTAATCATTCTCAGCTATGTGCCATCTACTTGGCAGAAATAATAGGTAAAAAATTCCTAATAATTTTTTTTTATTTGTAAAAACTTCTGCATCCTCATTTTATTCCATATTTTCAATTTATAATTGTGTGTGTCTAATAAATATTACACTAAAATAGACAAACATAATTCTAAATATAAGGTTTTGAATTTGAATAGCTATTAATTTCTTTAGCTCTTTCAGGAAAGATTTCTCAGTGATTCCAGTCCTGATACGAGTTCCCAAATCTGGATTCCTGTATTTTTGCCTCAGTATTGCTTTTTGTAAGGTCTCAATTTTTCTCTAATAAATTTTCCTTTGCTGGTGTCTCTGATTCATCACTATCATTTCTTATGTGCCCCCTAGAAGTTTCCTAGAGTTAAAGAGATTGTCGTTCTGACCTCCTTTGTTGACACTGATATTAATGCAATCCCTTAGAACAAAAGTGAAAGGAAGAAATCAAAATTAGAAGGGTAAGTGAACTGTGGCTTGCAATGTAGGGAAAAACACCAAACCTATGAGTCATGGGATACAGCTAGGTCAAGGTCCAGGAGTGCAGCCCATAGATAAATCACTGAAGAAAACCTAACTGTAGAGCTAAAGAGAGTGAGTTCTGATGAAAGACCCAAGAAAGTACTAGAAAATGGTACATAATAATCTGGCAACAACATGACGGTTCTGTGAGGATTTTTCAAAATTTGTGATAAGTTCAAAAACAAGAAAGTGTGACAAAATAAGCGTTTATTTTGTTTAAAGTATAAATCCGTTCAGTTTTGAAAAGAAATCATCAAGGCTGCCATAGAGAAATATAAAGCATCTGATCCAATAGAGGTCAAATGTGCCAAGTTTGTGGTCCCACATGGAGGAATAAAGTCACAAATCAAAGAGGTCAGGAAAATTTTATTGGAAATATGGAAAGAAGAACAGCTCTTGCACTGACAGGAGGACTCCTGAATGGGTGGCCACTGAGACACTTTTTCTGGAATAATCTACATAGCAAAGTACAATGTGGGTAAAACAAGGGTCAAATGACCATTAACCTACAGGATTACATTGATAGCTCTTAGCTGATATTGATGCAAAAAAGAAAGAAGTCAGGCAAGCAGGTTACCAGAAAAATCAAAAGCATTTCTGAGAAAGGACGGGCAGATTCTCTGGTTAATTAGCTGGCAAACTAAGGCCTATCTGCACTTACTGGACAGGTGATATAATACAATGACAGTAGTTCCAAGTTACCGTTTATCCCACAGGAGTTGTGCAGGCGCCACTGCGCCTGTATTTTGCCTGTATCAGATGCTCCTCCAGCCACAATTATGATATCTTTATATTTGTGCTGATTTCCTCAAGAGTCAAGTCCCTCTCTGACTGTATATTAACTTCTAACTTAGGTTTCTATAATAAGAGAACTAAATAGTGGTAATTAACATGAAAAAAGTCATTTTTGAATGAGAATAACATCAAAGCACTACAATTTATTCTTTCTAAAGAGATAGTTTGCCTAAGATAATCCTTTCCTAGGCTTGACACTTTCTATTAGCATTTGATACTTTTATTTAAAAAAACAGCCTTCATCAGGGTTTTAGTTAAACAGAAAATAAGTGATTCCAAGTCTCTACCTTCTTTGCATAGAACTGAAAAGGATGGTTTGTTACAGATACCTGTCTGTATAGTGTTAGAACCTTGTCATTGACACTTTCTTTGTTCTATAACTCACTTCTTTTGTTCACTCAGTGGCTTCTTGGGAGTCATAAAACGTACAAGAGCAAAGGTCAGAGATCAGTTCTTAAATAAAAGGCAAAATTTATAAAACCAAACTATTGATAGTATTAAACATAACTAAAGATCAAAGCTCCATTTGACTGCTAAATATAGGTGAACACAGGACAAATGTATGATGAGATGCATTCCATGAACTCACTCAAGTCACATACAAACACCAAAGGAGGATAGTTTTGCTCATTTATTTGAAGTTTATGATAGTAAGATCCCTAAAATAAATGTCCTCATGTAGTTACCAAAAATGACTAAAAAATTCACTGTTGTCTTTACCCTGTTGTTAATTAAAATAATAAGAATGCATACGTAACAAATTGGTAGGTGCTTGGATTTTCAAACAGGCTGAGTTAACTTCATGATCTTTAAAAACTATTGCTGACCTACACTTTTCCTGTAGTCCTCCAAAAATTTAGGCTCTGAGACATTCTGAATAAAAGGCCTTGGATGTGTTACACATTTCTTTCTCTCCAGCACTGTACAAACACTTGCACTAGTGCAATAGCTTTACTGTTACCTCTTTACCTGTGGGCTGGAAACAGTAATGCTTGTCAAGAAGGATTGATAGGCATAATATTCATAAATTATATGAGCTTTTCAGATGGAGAACTCTACAAATATGAATATGAAATATTAACACTTACAAAAGAGCAATGGAAGTGCAGTTACAACTGAAAAATTGGTGATAATTTGCACTGATTCACGTATTATTGCTAAATTTAATTACTGCTAAATTCCTTGAAAACCCTATTTTCAAATAAGAGCTGAAAGATTTTTTTGTTGGTTCAAGTGCTAGAGGAGCATTGCTTTTATTTTAATCCAAGTACAGAACATTATAAAGAACACTGAACTTGGGCTGATCTTTAAGTTACTTCATCCATATGATGCATAGGCCCTATAGATACTTTTGTAGAAAGTGAAAAACATCTACTTCCAATTTTTCTCCTAATTTACAAAAATATAGCCTAGTTTTCCTAATTTTGCCTATCAGAAGCTTCTGTTTTCCCTTGTTGCATGCATGCTTTGAAATTTTTCATCTGGCAGACTGTTTATTCAATACATAAACATTGTCACTCTAATAATACAGACTAGTTAATTTCTATTGGGTCGGAGACGATTAGAGTGCTTAGAAATGAAGTTATTTCATATCCCCAAACAACAACAGTTGTAGTAACATGAGTAGAAGAAATGTATGTCCTTCTCAGTGTTTAACTTTCTTTTTTTTCCTTGTTTTTATTTAAAAAAAAGAAACTATATTATAAGCTAAAGTACCGCTAATGCTAGTTGAGGTTAGTTTTTAAAATCAGCTCAGTAGGAGTGGAATTTGAAGTTTGGATGGTATCTGTTAGAGAGAACAAGTGTCTTGACACTCTGTCATTAACCCAGTACCAAAAGAGCTCTTTCCTCTGTCTTAAGTGCATCAAATCTACAAACACCGTCTTCACAATATTCTGAAATAAACTATTGTTCTGTCAACTTTCAGAAAAGTAGAATTCATGACACTCAAGGGAAAATTCATCCAATTGCCAATTAAAAGAAAAAAAATCAAAATTCTTTGTTTTAAAGAAGATTCAGGGTAAGTGGGCTTTTAAACACGGTGTCATCGGATGTATGGTCAATACTAGAGACATGTACAAAACAAAGGAGAGAAATAGCTAAATGTCACTTTAGTTAATGGCTATCTAATGATTGAAATTTCAGATATGTAAGTCCTCTGGACAATTTACTTTAGGATGAGTACATTACTTTATCCAGAGTTTGAACAAATTTATCCAATGTAAATTGGAGCATGAGAACATTAATGGCAGCCATAGCCAAACCTATTGGCTTCTCCTGAAGGAGAAGACTCCTAAGACATAAACTGACTGGAACACCTGCATGGTGATTTTGAAGACTTCCTACAGGCTTTGTGTGGCCTGGTATTGTTACCCTACATCCCTACCTATCTCCTTGTCTCACTGTCCCTACAGCATGGGATTAAGAAATTCCTGAAATAAGTTTTAGGGACCCCTCCATTTGTGTGAGTTTTATATTACCAAATACTAATAGCTTCCTATAATCAAGAATCAAGGGAAAATTTCCTCATAACTCAGGAGAAGTGGGGGAAGAATATTGTGAAATAACCCAGAGAGTGCTTCATTAAAGTCTTACTATCCCAGCAAAAAGACTTTTCCAGAACTTCACCATACTCAGAGGCGAAAATCATATCCACTCTAATTCTCACTCCCTGTTACAGCTGAAGCATATGAGAGAAACTGACCTACTAAAAAAGTACTCGTGAAGATCATAGCCCAGGTCAGAAGCCTGCTAAGATACGTCAGAACACTATAAGACTTGGTGTTTGTTGCCAGATGCTTTTGGACTATACCAACAGTATTCCCTTGGGACAGTTAATGGCCACAGAAAGGTGTTAGTACATAGATGATAACTGATGAATAGTACTTTGGGAAGGAAAAAGACTTGAGAGAGAAAGAAATACGTATTATGAGTTGTAAGTGTCTGGCCACTACAGTTACAGCAATATTATAGAAGACCAACTCCTGGTTACACCTGTCCTTTTCGAAAGGCCAGTTTACCTAAGTTTCTCCTACTTGATGTATCTTATCTGGCTTTTAATAAGTAAGTTGCGAGATAGGTTAAAAGGCAAGAAAAAGTAGCATTTGAAAAATATAGTATACATTAAAAATGGAAATCAGATATGGCAAATGTATAATTGTCAGATGAATATTTAAAATCTATTATTTATGACAGCAGTTATAATAGCAAAGTTACATGATACAGAGGATCAAATAAATGAGCAGAGTTGTTGAAATGCTAAACAAAAAAAAGTGAAGTGATAGAAATCAAGAGCAGAGTAAAAGAAATGAAGACCGGAAAATTGATGAATGAGGAAGGTGGGGACCAGAAAAGAACAGAATGTACAACATCTGTAAGATAAGATTGTAAACTGTAAAATGTTTCTGATTGAGATACCAGAAGGATAGAAAAGTTACGGAAAAAAAAAAAGAAGTTGAAAAGAAAAAGAGGGAGGGAGAAAAGGAGGAAGGAAAGAAGGGATGAAATGAAAATGAGAGACAAAAAGAGCAAAAGAAATAATATACAAGACATGTTTGAAGAAAAGGCGGAAAATTTTACAGATCCAGTAGCTCAGAATTTGTCAATCCAGGTAGATGCTTTGAATCAACATCTCTATATCTATTGAAATTACATAAAAACCAAAGTCAAGGAGAAAATGCTGACTGATGGCCAGAAGGTAATTTAAAAAATTCTCTCCAATAGAAAATGTGGAAAAATAATTGTAGCAGACTTCTCAGAAGAAATAATTATGAAAGAAAAGGAGTAAAATGTCTAAAGTATTAAAATGATCAACCTACTATTTGATACCAATGGAAATTATCTTTCAAGAGGAAAAGATGAATAAAGACTGAGACTATTAATTCAGTGAGATCTCTCATTGCTGGCAAAAGGGATGTGTAGTATTTAAAAAGTTCTAGGAAGGGGCCGGGGAGTTAGCTCAGTGGTTCCGGCGCCTGTCTCGCAAGCGCAAGGACCCGGGTTCGATTCCCCGGTAACCATATAACAATACTGGATATGGAGACCCACACCCAGCAGCAACCAGTACCACATACCACAGTGCCGGGCGTGGTGGCTCACGCCTGTAATCCCAGCACTCGGGAGGCAGAGGCAGGAGGATTGTGATGTGAGTTGGAGGCTGAGCTCAGGGCCAGCCTGAACCACAAAGCGAGACCCTGTCTCCAAAAAAAAAAAAAAAAGTTCTAGGAAAGACAAAAATTACAGGTCAGAAACTCAGATCTGTATAAAGAACAGGGCTGTTAGCTTTGAAGGAATAAATGAAATAGTCTTTCCAAGGTATTTAAAAGTCAATTCATAAGAAAAAGAAAAATGTAAGTAATGACTGCCATATCAAATTAGCACTCATTAGTCTCATCCAAGGCAATTAGGTTCCCATCTAATCTTAATTGAGCCTTCTCTGCTAACAGAAGCTCAGTAAAAGGGTGATGCATAAGTACTTAAAGAACTCTTCTGCCTTCTACCTTTCTCCAACCCATACCCAGAAATGATGAATATTAACTCACCGACTCCTGGACCTTTGCAGGAACTCTCCTACAACAAGGAAAATGCACCTTGATGAGACATTGAGGAAAGTTAAAAGAAGTACTTGTTTTTCTGATCATGTGAGGAACATCCTGTTAAGCAGGGGAAGTGTGTCATTATTTTATCATAGCATAATTCATAAATTCCTTCATTAAATGTTTTTCACAGGAGCATCCAAGTTCATTAAAAAAAAAAAAAACAGTATTTGTGCTATGTAAGAGGGAACCCCGCTTGGCCCAAAATACTGCTTCAAGGCCAACAGAATATGAAGAACTATGAGATTGTTTTTGTGGCAGAGAGAATAAAGAAAAGAAAAGAAATCTATAACTGTCTAACAATCAAACAATCAAACTGTTTAACTTCTCAGAGCTCCTGTAGTCAAGCTGCAGAATTATTTCTCTTCATTTTTGTAAATTAGATAAGAATAAGCAAAAAAAAAAAAAAAGAAAAGAAAAGAAAAAAGAAAGGAAGGAAGCATTTTTAAAACTAAGGGAATTTAAAAATGTCTCACTTTTAATATTTTAAAAGCATGATCAAAATCAAATAAAGCAATTCATTAACCTTTCATGGAGACACCCAAGTTGTTACTATTCTGAATACATATATATTAGTTATGTATAGTATATTAGTTACAATAAAATACAGTTTGAGTTCTGGCATTTACAGTGTAATATTTCACTTATTGAAATTGTTGTAGAAATAAATGCTACAGGCTTTTTATTAACTTGATAATATATAGATTGTAAGGTTATTGAATATCCAGCATCAGTCCTGAAAAGTAATAATAAATATAGTCATCTTAGCAGGAGCTGCATACATAAACTTATTTTACAATAATTACTCTCTGCACTCACCATACTCTGAGAAAAGCATCGTGACTATCTTTCAGAAATGTGAACAGACAATTTGTTATTCTCTTCTCCATTCTCTGCGTTTTTATAGGCCAGTTCATTTTGTCTCCACCATGAAATACCTTAAAGGGTAACGTGGTATTCTGACTCTGCTAGTAATTTATGACACCAGTTAATCTTGTAAAATTGCCCTCTGGATGTAATAATTTGTTATTTTTTATTAGGCCTTCTTTTGCATACTGTGTTTATCATAAAGATGTAACCATTGTGATGCCTAGCAACCGTTGCAGTGTTCCGGAGGTGTTTGCATATATTTTCCTGGGGGAGAGATCTGTCCGGTCCCGGCATGGGAGAGCTGTCAGTGCATTCTGATGTATGACGATAAAAAGAGCCCTGCTGCTGACTCCAATGAGCTGCAGTCCCAGCCTGAAAGCAGCGACTGGAGCATCACTATGCCATGTTAGAAAATGTGTCAATTATCACATGGACCGCCTAAGGGTATTGCCTGGGTCTAGGTCGTAAAACCATCAAGACTGAAGGGGGAGAAATTGACGAAGAAGTAAGTTCAGTTAATTGATAAGGAGAAACTCCGTACGTGGGCTGCTTGTTGTAACCTGAGAGAGACCCCGATTTTTGTCTGATAGGCTTTCCTCTGGAGGATCCCACGAGTAAAACTAAAATTGCTTATTATCTCCTCTGACATAGAGTATGTAGAACTGGCGTTTAGGCTTTTGCTAAAAGATAGTTGTCAAATTAGTCAAGATGTCATAAAATAAAAATAAAATCGTTCTAATAATATTAGAGGTATTTTGCTATTATTATGATTCTTAATATATAGTGCCGCTGTTTCTATGCGAATGCAGTAGGGACCACTTAAATATGTAGCCTAGGGCCCAAGTCATGAAAGCTTTATGCACCATTTATGCAGTTTTCTGTTGAGTTTACACATGGAAAGAGGGAATTACATATTTTCATACATTTACAGTAGTTTCTGAGCTGTTCGAGTGCCTCCCCCTTTCACATTTCCTTGTGCTTCCCTTGAATTATAGAATCGGCCTCAATGCTTTGTATCAGATGGCTTCCCTTTGAGAGAATCACTACTCACTGGAGATGGGAAGGGTTATTAAGGGAGCTGACTGGATCCATTAGGTGCCAAAACTACCAATCAAGCTGTTTTGAAGGGGGAAAAGAGGGATCGGGGAATTTTATAAGAGTACAACAATAAATGCATTGGTTGGTTGTTAATATTGAGCAGATACTTTGCTCAAAATATGCAGGTAGCCTGTTCTACATAGAACCTCTGGTACTCAAGGTCACTGTGTCAGGTTTTGAAAAGAATAATACATCAGTAGGGTCCAAATATACAGAGCTCAGAGTTATCCCTCTTTTAATTGGTGTTAAAATGCTATATCCTGGTTTATAAGGCAATTACTAAATTCTTATTTGTAAGAACATATAAAGGTATGGTCTCTAAAAATAGATATATTTTTATATGATAGTTTGATTTACAGTAAAGATTATTATAATTCTTTGTATAAACTTATCTCCTGGCACTTGATCCTTATTTGGAAGGCAAAATACATTTTGTATTAAAAAAAGTCATATCAGAGAAAAACTAGAAAACTAATTTCACTAAAATATTTATTTCTTCAACTTGAAGCATGTCCTACTGGATGTGACCTCCAAAGGACTAGACAGGAGCCTTATTGTCAGGTTTCTTATATATTCTGTTTTTGCATAAACTGATAGTATTTTCTGTATGAGCAATTTCAAACAGCAAGAAAAACTTTTACAAAGAGGTTTAAAGATTTAATGTATACTCTTTATGACAATAAAAAAGATGGTAAGCATTAGAGTTTGGAAATTTATTCTTGTTGTGTTAATTGCACAGTTACTTAAGTGAATAAGCCTTAAGCTAAGTATCCAAAGTGTGCAATATGATAATACCTATCAATCTTACTTTCTAGTACTATGAGGACCAGATGTAATAATTATTATTCAAATGAGTCAGAATCCATAGAGCATCACAAAATATTGTTTTTAATTGCCCCCCCTTAGGCTTAAATTATTTTCATCCATCATTATTACCCTTAACTATATTTCCAAAATTTGTTCCCTTTCTAATTTCCAAGAACTTCAGATAGAGGACAAAATCTTTCTTTGGTAGCTAAATAAAAGAAGAAAAACACTGCGTTTCTTTTTTTTTTTTTTTTTTTTTTTTTTTTTTTAGGTTTTTGGAGACAGGGTCTCGCCTTTGTGGTTCAGGCTGGCCCTGAGCTCAGCCTCAAACTCACATCACAATCCTCCTGCCTCTGCCTCCCGAGTGCTGGGATTACAGGCGTGAGCCACCACGCCCGGCACTGTGGTATGTGGTACTGGTTGCTGCTGGGTGTGGGTCTACCACACCCAGTATTGTTATATGGTTACCGGGGAATCGAACCCGGGTCCTTGCGCTTGCGAGACAGGCGCCGGAACCACTGAGCTAACTCCCCGGCCCCAACACTGCTTTTCTTATCAAGTTATCAATTTATAGTTATCAAGTTATCAATGTATAGTACTTCTTATTATTACCTTCATGTTCACAATTATCAGTATTTATCTTGAAATAAGATAGACCATAAGGGCATCTTCTAAAAATATGGGAATAAATCATGATGTGGAACTGTGGACCATGAGTGTCTGGATGCAGTTCGAGTTCCACATCTTCAGTGGATCCCACATGAAGGCAGGAAATGAGAAATAGGGTACATGGTTGTGGTAACTTTGCATCCTTAACCTCTGAGACAGAGTTTGTGGAAGGATATTTTACTGAATTCCTTTTAAAATAATACAAAAGTTTATTTTTGGACACAGAAATTTAGTTGGGCCTGCTCTAATAATGTATTTGAGTGGGCTTGAAAAACACACTTTAAAGCTAATCTGAGCTGTTTGCTTTGGTTTTTAATAAAGAAATTCTTCCTTTATCTTATTGCAACAAATTTATCTTCCAAGCATATCACAGGAAAAGAATAGGCAACTTTCCCAAGAAGATAAATGGAAACTTTGTAACGAAACCCTTGTATGTCAGGCTTGTAACAATACCCACTCATTTGTACATGTGACACAAGAACGCATGAAAAAGGACCGCCTGGAGAAAGAACATGTTCTCCTGGAAACAATAAACAAAAAATGGGCCAGGACTCAGGCTGGAGGAAACCTTCTTGGTCAGGGCAGAATTTCTTCTGAACTAGCTCCATCGACACAGATAGAATGCCAAAAACTTAGTGACTAGGAAAAAAAAAAAAAAAAAAAAAGACACGATGCACGATGTTTGATTGAGAATTAGATTCATCTTAAGTATCTGCACATATACTCAATAAAAGTGGCTAAACTAAGGATTTTTTTTCACATGAAAAAGTGAATAAATATGTAGTTCCATATTACTATGTGTTCCATGCTTAAACAGAATTTGAAGTCTTATGTTATCAATGTGTAGTTTTCCCTCACAGTCTCATCTGGATGGTCAGTCTAGAGAATTCCAAGTTCATGGTGCAGCCAGAAAGAATGCTGAACAATGCAGAAAGCGACATTATACTGGAAGAAATCCTTCATTCCTCGCACAAAGGGACCCCCACGTAGCAAAGGATTTTATTCTCCTTCAATGCATCATGGCATGCTGGTAGCTGACTGCTCTGTGTTTAGGTGGTTAATAAGGACACAGATTTCTTCTGTCCCATAATTTCTAGGGTGTGGGTTCTGTCCATGTGACTGGCACAGAAACAACAACCTGGTTATTTTGCAGCTTTTGCAAACAGAAAAGTGTGGGAGAACACGAATGAAACGATGTCAGTCCTGGACCTGAAAATGACACTCATCAGTCACTGTGACTAATTTTTTATTGGCAAGAATGCCTTCAGGTGTCTATATTCAAGAGTGATGGTGCCTGGGAAATGCAAAGTCTGGATGGGCATTTATGTCCCAGATACAAATTTATTATTATGGAAAAATTAGTTTATATTTAGGAGTTTCCTCCACAAAGGGACTATTCATTTGCTTTCAAGACATGTGTGACAGAAATACTCAGCACTTCCATTTGTTGGAACATAATCATATGGCCCTAGCTACTTACAAAAGAGATTGGGAAATGCAGATTTGATTTCAGGCAGCTGTGTGCCAAGTTAAGGAAAAATACATAATAAAGAAAAGAAAAATTGAGTATCTTTCATCACGCAGTCATGGCAAGTATACTAAGCAAAGACAATATAACTCTAACTGAATGTATGGTATAAGGGGAATACATTAATAGCACCAAGAATAAAATGTGTGAAATAGCACAACAAGAGTGTTCTTGGGAATAAATGGAAATTCCCCAACTCACTCAGTTCAGATACATTTAATAACTAATATAAATTACTTTTATTAATGACTACTGCATGTGTAATAATTTGATTCTTTGCTAATGCAAGGTAATGGATTTCCTTAGAATATCCATGGATTTGCTTTGGTCCACTTTCATTGAAATAATGATTAATAGATTTAGGATAATTCTCAAAGTAAGTTTTACCATCAATTAATATATTGACATAACTTTTATTAATGAATATGGGAGGTATTTTTCTCCATGTTTATATTTGAAGTCCATGACTTCATTTTATCCTATTGAAAGCTCAACCTCCTCAATGGAAAAAGAAAAAAGAAGCTATGAACTAGAAATTAGATATAGACAGATACACATTTATATTTTCATTTCATTACCACATCTTGTAATCATTCTGTCAGTTGCAAGTATTCAAAAATATAGTTTATGGGAAAGAAGAAAGACATTATTTTTTTTAATTAAAAAGTGATTTCTATTTGTGTCTGAAGTAAAGTGTGTGGGTTAAGTTGTACTCTTTCCAAGCCAAGTTTCTCAAGACTGAGTGTTGTGTCTAGTATTAGAAGTGACAGCCACGAAGTCCATCTTATGTTCTATTTTCCTTTTAAAACATGTAGTTCTGATCATGGTACATTGGAACACTCTTAAGTCCAAAACAGAACAGACCAGAATCAATCACTAACCAAGGAATGGTTGGAAAATGTCATTTTCCTTTGGAAGGGCAGCAATTCAATTTAATTTAGTAGGAAAGCTAATTTCAGAAGTAATACTGCAGGCACTATATTCATGTATTTGTAAGCAAAGAAATACACACATACATACATTTAACATATTCTCAAAAGAAAATAACTAATACAACAGAAGACACAGGAAAATGAGACCAACAACAACATTTAAAAGTAGAGACCAAGTTGCTATCGCTACAATATAAAGGCAAATATTTAGGTTAAATATGATGCTATAGACCAAGAACTCTTTTTTTTCTAATGTACAGTGCCCAGAGGTTGGAGAGTTGTTCAACCTTCTGACATAAGGTGACAGCAATGCAGAACAAACTAAAGCTACCTGGATACACGTGTACAGCATACGCGAAGTTCTGCTGAATCCTTCAGTCCATGTGCACACAAATACATACACACAGACACACACACACACACACACACACACACACACAGCGCTTCTGTTCCTGCCCAGCTTCTCTCATTAGGTGGGATAAAGGTTCAGGCACATTTAATATAATTGCTTGTAAATATGGTAACTATTTTCTTCCACTAAAGTTACAAAAATTCTTTGAATTTTATATCAGGGACTAAATTTGTAATGGAAAATGATGTTTGATGGTGCTTAAATGCAGGGTATGTCACTTTATTAAACATAGGTCTCTTTTAAGTTATTTTTTTTAACTTCTTGACATGTGTCACAATTTGGAATTCTGCTCTCATGGGATAAATGCCAGATTACATGGTGTAGTATTTTTATCCTCTGTACTTTCGCTGTAGAAGCATACAACATCAAAGGAGAGGGTGATCACTCACATCAGCAGAAAATGGAATAGGACTATAATATGCTGGCTTTGATCTTGACTTCTAGTAATTATCTGGGCTACATGCATGCATTTCGAGTAAGATTTGAATTAATAAGGCCAAGAAATCCTAGAAAATGTAAGAGGTATCCTCTGAATATAAACTTCATCTATTTTTGACATAATAGTTTACAAGTGAGTTTACAATGTTTTGAGCTGTTTATTCAAAGATTTAATACTGAAATGTCATTCTCTCTTTAACTTGCTATTGCTGTATTTAGGACTGTGATTGTGACAATTAAGACATTATCACCCTTATATCCAGCTCACTTCTAGTACAGAGCTGTTTGCTAACATTCATCTGATTTCATGTGGGTTTTCAAATAAGAGGACCTAAGGTAAACATCATTACATTTCTTTTTTTAAAACTTCATCATCATGGCTCAATCCACTATCATAACCCAGTCTTATATCTCCGTAAGAAAGATATTGCTTTTGATATGGAAGGTAAATCAAATCATCCACATTTACTTAGGATTCATATACAAAGTATGAAGATATTACATTCTGAGTCAAGCTTCTTATTTTCCTATTTGTTTATTTACCAGTGTTTATTGTGATATTGGGTTGAGAGGATTCTATTTTTCCCCCGTGTAAGTAAAATTTACCGTGTCTATTGAAAGTAATAAGATGGCTGAATTTCAGAAATATCAAAGCTTAATATGCTCTAGAAATTAGAATGCTTTCAGCGGCAAAATAAGTCTGTAGTATTTGAGGATTTAATTCACTTTATAACTGATTAGCTACCACATGTTAGAAGTGCAACATTCAATTGACAAGAAGAAGTAAATGTTTTGATTGTAAAACTGTTCACAGGGCACAGCATATTACCCTAGTTGAAAACTGCTTCATCTATAGCAATATCAGGATTTCTATCATCAGCTTATTAACTAATCTATACCTGAAATAAATTAGGCCCAATGCTTTCAATTTCTACCTATCAAATGCAAGTCAAAAACCCATGAATAAAACTATCAGCTCGAATAATGGGAAAGCAGTCACTATTTCCTTCAACATCATACAAAAAGAGACATTAAATCTTACCAAGAGTGACTGCAGGTTATTTCTGTGCTACAATCTAAGAAAACAAAAAGTTCTTTGAAGAAACATTATTTCTCATGGTCAAAAAATAATTTCTGATTCTCTCTAACAGTCCAAGCTCATTGTATAATAAATGGAAGTTGAGAAATGGAAGAATATCTTGTGAGACAACTGCAAGAACAACTTTTATATGTTCAGAAGTGTTTTGAATTCTACTTTGAGGCACAAGCAATAATAAAAAGAAGTACTTCCTATGTGTCAAAAGTAGTGCTCAGTTTTACCTAGTGACTATTGAGAGAGCTGAATATAAAGGACTTTAAAAGATTATGTTTATATACCTTCTGCTAGTCTTACTGAGAAGAATGAGCATTCCAATTCTGGGAGAAAGAGTGATACACATCATTGTCTCTTATCTTAAACTTTCTTTAACCCACATTGCTCTAGAACATACACAGGTTCGCCCCTGCTAAGCGGGACAGAAGCCAGACAAGAGCCAGAGTTCAGTGAGAGGTGAGATTTTGCCTGGCTTTCTGTTTCCCAAGTGCTGACAAGCAAGAAAGCAGCCTTTCTTCTAAGTATGTGCTAGATTCTTGTAGTGGTTTTCTTTTTCACTGTGGGTAAAATGAGCAGTGCTGGAATCTGCAGACCAACAGTGAACTAACCAAAAGGAAGCTTGCAGTGCTCAGCAGTATGAAAGCATCTGAAAGAACAGGCAACTTTTGCCACAGCTGCAATGAAAAACGTTTAGGAAAGCTGTTCATTTCAGGAGCGGGGGAAAAGCACACACGCTGATCAAAAGTTGCCTCTGAAGGAGCAGACGCAGGACTAAGCGAGCAATCTGTGCTGACAGAAGCAGCGTCAGCCCCCAGAGCCGGACTTTCGCAGCACTGTTCCTCTGGCCCGAGTAGCTTACAGCTTGGCCAACCAAAATCCTCAAAACTTTATTATTTTTTTCTTCTCTCACTTGCTCATCGGCCAGGTTCCTGCCTTCTTAAGTGTTGGAGAAAAGGTCACTGGAGTGAAAGCAATGGCTGAGAGACCGGCCGGTCTAAGCAAAGCTCATCGCCACTGGCTGTTACAAATTCCTTTTTCCAGCTCAATGAAATCCAGCAGGGGCAGGCGTGGATTTAGGCTCCCATCAACTCTGGCCTTTCAGCAGATCCTGGGATATTAAAGTAGGGGTGATTTAGGGGGCAATGTGTGTCGGCTCCCGTCAGCCCGGGAACTGCACTCGGGCTGCTCAGATGTGGGAAGTCATTCGGCGTGGCTGCGTTCTCACGCCTGCCAAGCAATATTTAAACACAGCAGAGCCGGCCCAGTGCAGTTAGGGCTTGTGGCGCGCTCTTGGAATGGAGAGAAATATAAGACGTCCAGAGTGGGTTAGGAGCACCAAAAGCTTCCTTCTCTGGGTTACACTTGAAACATCAAATGTATTTCAAATGCCTACCATTATTTTACACCAGAAATGTACAGATCCCAGTATCAGGGCCAGAAATAAAAGTAAATCATTTCAGTCACAGAGCGCTGTGGTGCGAAAACCCCTAAACAAACAATAGCTCCTTCATGATGGGTAAGCCTATCAATTACATTTTATTATTTCCCTGAATTGTGGCGCTGAAAATATTTTGGTGTTCAGTTGTTTACACCCCTTGCATATTTCTTCAGAATGAGTCAAGCTAAGAGACGTTCCTATAAATGACAGACTGTAATTTTCCTATTTCTACAAATCTCTTTAATTTCTTAAATATACAGCAGAAATTTCTCTGTGAGGTTTCTGTGACCTGATGACTCAGTCAGTAATTCGAACCTCTCGGGGGTCTATTGTGAGCAGGACCGTGGAGACCTGTGGATTCAAGGGTAACCCTGGAGAGAGAGCAGCCATTTTGGGACAGAGGGCAACTCTACACGCTGTGGGTGCTATTGGAGCCTTTTGTTTTATCCTAATGATTTGGAGAGAAACTGAAGAAACATATTTATTCTTCTGACTTTACCCATACACTTTTCTTAAAATACAGACACCAGGGACATTCTATTCTGGGATTTCTAAGGATAAAGATGTGATATTGTTTTCTGTGGCTGCTAACCACATGGCAGAATTTCATAGACATAATCACTGCTTCCAGCCTGGGCTTTACTGCTAAATTAAACGGTGTACACTTTCTTTCCCACGCCAGATAAAATAACTTTTTCTTTCTTTACATTCTTTCATCAAGAATACAGTAAATACAAATTAAATGTGCGATTAAGAAATCATTTAAAATATTTTGAAGCTCAATCTGAAGTGAATTTTTAAAAATACTATTAATAGTCATCCCTTTATCCTTCAGATTATATTAAGAAAAGATATATAATAGTAAAGACAAAAATATACAAATTAAAAGTTATACAGCAATAGAAATATTAAAGATGATATCTGATTTAAAAAGATTATTAAATATTTTCTATTTCACAATATCTACTATATCTTCTAGAATTGATTTTCATCTTCATATAAGAAATGTGGTTTAGGGGTAAGTAATGAGGGGAAAAATAATACGGTGGTAATAAAAAAGGAAACAAAGTTTATGTACATGGGGGAATGGGAAAAATGAAAATTAAGTAGTGTCATATACTAGTACAAATTTTCAATGTTGAATATTATCATGGCATGTATATATAATGTACGTATAAAGATTTGAATTAAAATATTAATAAAAATAAAAGATTGGGGAAATATTTTATTATGAACACTCTATAGTCAACTCCTACCCCCCAAAAAAAACAGACTAGAAAATTGAGATCAGAAATATATATGTATGAAGAAATACATACAAAGGGTAATCCTATCCTCTCACCAAATTTGACCTCCCAGTGTCACAGTTTGCTATCAACTCATCATGGGTTAATGCACTGACATGTAGCACACCTCCATGACTCAGAGCCTCACCCATGAGTGCAAAGGATTAGGCAAGGGGGCATCCAGATCAAACTGCAACACAGACTGGGCAGCCAGTCTCATGGGTTTGAGCCTCTGCTGAGCTCAGCATATCATAGCAGGAGTGTTTAAGCCTGGAAAAGAGAAAAACTGAGGTAAAGCCTGAGTTTCCACCATCCCCTTTGAGGGCACACTCCAGGGGTCTTGAGAGGACCCCTATAGGCCATCTCCTAAAAGTCCACACAACCTCTCAAACTGCTACCCTGGTGATAAAGCTTCTGCTCACAATCTGTTCCAACCAGGTAGACCCCATACTACAGTTGTAATGGGGAAAGACTCGTGCTTGTGAACTAGTGGTCAGTCATTCTTGGTAATGGAGTCTCTGTGCACAAGACAGAGATAGTCAGAAGGTATAAGCAATCAGCAGAGAGGCTTCACCAATGCCCAAAAGCAGGGAAGGGAAAGACCCCAAGAAAGTCAAATAAAGAGAACGACTATGAAAAGGTTGCAAATTTTGCAATATTTAAAATTAGAATTTTAAGGATCTTTCCTCAATCAAATATAAATAAAAAATCCTTATGAATTTTGCTTCTTTCAGTATGTTCTGGTAGAATTATTTGCATAATTCAAAATGCAACCTGTAAGTTTAAGTAGAGCTGTAAATTCCATAGTTGGGGGCCGGGGATTTAGCTCAAAGGTTCTGGCACCTGTCTTGCAAGCGCAAGGACCTGGGTTCAATCCCTGGTAACCACATACCTATACTAGGCATGGAGACTCACCCCAGAAGCAACCAGTAACACATACCACAGTGCCAGGCATGGTGGCTCACGCCTGTCATCCCAGCACTCAGGAGGCAGAGGCAGGAGGATTGCTGTGATGAGTTTGAGGCTAGCTCAGTGCCAGTCTGAACTCCAAGGTGAGACCCTGTCTCAAAAAAACCTAAAAAAAAAAAATTCCATATTTGGGCCAGGGGTGTAACTCAGAGTTTTCTTTCCTGTTGGCAAATGCAAAGTCCTGAGTTGCAGCTCTAGTGCACCCCTGTCCAAGAAAAAAAAAGAGGGGGGGGAAAAGGTCATAGGACTTGAATATGTAACAAGAAACAGGCTTCAGGTGCCTATTAGTTGTTATACATAAAAATATGTATTTCTATTTAAGATAGCACTAGTTATGTTTGTAACAATTTTATGGCCATGCAGCTAACATTCATGGGTTCCTTTGACAGACAGTGGACTCACTATCCTAAATCCAGTCCGCACAGAAGTCTCTCCTTATCTTTTCTGGATCTGACTTTGAGTCTTGGACAGTTCAGAATTAATAAGTAAATCATATAATTAGGAAGAATATAAGGAAATTATATTATAATAAAAATGTGAACAGAAGGAAAACTGAAGATCAGTTAAACAAGTCCTTTCCAACCCAATGGTGTTAAGTCACATAGTAAAAACAATCAGACTATAATTAGTATCTGTCTTACATCTCAGTGCACAAAATAGTGAGAACCTCTCATTTATGGTGGCTGACAGTATTTCCAAATGTCTCCATTCCCTTCCTCTGGGTTCTTCTGCAGCCTGTGGTAACTGGTAACACCGCTGCTGCTCTGAAAAGCCTGAGAGCTCTCTAATGAAAACATCTGTTGGTATGAATCTTGATGTCAAGTGATGGTAACATTATAGACACAAATGTTCTCTCATTAATCTGAAATATTTGTTTTTTTCTGGAAGTAGCCCTTTAGGTAATTTTTGAAGACTTATGAATTTTGATAACATTTAGCTTGATGTAAATGTTCTGTGTTGTTTTTAAGGGTCTTGTGTGTGGGAGGGTATTCTATGGATATCTAAAGCATCTTAATTGTTTTATATAACACATCATGCCTGATTTTCTTTGCAAAGTGAATCATACGCTCCAATGTAACCTGCCTAATCCTCATCACTAATCTCCACATGCTCATAGATCTATGACTAGTTGAAACACCTAGACTTGTGCTGTTCAGTTCATAAAAATTTTATCCTTATGCTTTAACTTCAAAAGGAATCAGTGAAAAAAAAGATGTTTCATCTGTCTGTATATTTACAGATGTCTCATCTGTCTGTGTTTAGTATCTAGTGGGAAACACAAATAAATAAACAGAATATTAAAATGCACCAACAAAGGCTGTGTTAGCAATAATGTAGGATAATATGGGAGTAGGTCACTTAATCCAAATTTGAAAGGTTCAAACATATTTTTTCTTAGAGGAAGTAGTAGAATATGGCATGTGAAAGAGCAAATATGACCCACAATAAGTATGAAAATGTCATGGTTCATGGAAAAGTGGCTCCCCTGGGTGACATGGTGAAGGTTTAGGTGATTGACACAGTATCATTGTAGGAAAGGGATTTAGCATATACAAAAGTCATAAAGCAAAGGAACTATGTGTAAGGGTCAGTATAGCGAAACAAGGAATCTAGAATATGTAGGCTTCTGTCTAAGGATAGTAGGGACTCTTGCAGAGGATTTTAGAAGGATCATGACAGTATAAGTTTGGTGTTTTAAGAGAGTCACTTTGATAGGTTTATGCATATAGAACAAGCAGGAGACAAAGGCAGCAGGAAGAAGTATAGTGAAACATCTATCGCTGTGATGAAAATTAAATAGTAGACGAACAGGAAGGCTCAGCTTAACATAGACAGTGAGTTAGGCTCTTTCCTGTATTTGCAGGTAGAGATGATACCAGAGGGCCTCTATTTTCTCACCAAAAAGATACTGTATTATTCTTATACTGTTAAGCAGTAAATAGAGTTAAAACATTGGATAGGTTTTTTTTTAACATGTGAGTTCATAGGAGTAGTATCATTCATAGTTGGAGTATTTTCACTCAAAAGTTCAGTTAGTCACATAGTTATCAGGACAACTGGGCACTTGACTTAAAATAGTGTTTTATGGGAGGGATCAAGATTATGAGGCCAAGTCTGCGATCCATGAGTGGATGGTTTCTAAGACCTAGGTGGGCCAAGACTAATTCAAACATGTGTTTGGACCAAAAAAAAAAAAAATGAAGATGTGGTATGCTTTCATGATGATTAAGCATGAACTCAGCTTGGTTGTGTACCTATTGCACAGATTTTTAAAAAAAGTCATCAGTTTACAATATCTGAAACCCCCAAGTACTACAGTCTAAATTTCGTAGAGATTGAGAGTGAGATACTGCTGATAAATGGAATATATTTTTTGGAAAAAGATGTAGCTAAATCCAAAGGAAAGTTAAGGTTATTTGAAGTGCTATGTAAGGAAGACAATGGTATATTTAGAGTAATTGGGAGTTTGATGTTAAGCAATTTGATTTTATAGCATGTCTAGCTGACACACAAGATATGGGCACGGGAGTAGACATTTGACTGGGAAGAGAGTTGAGGTAAGAAATTACAGGAAAGATCACAAGAATCAAGCATCACAAATGTTCACCACTGGGTAGACAGCTTACAAGGAAAGCATTGAGGAAGGGTTATGGCTATATTACAGTTTTCAGAAAATGAAGACAGCAGCGGTGAATGGAGGCCATATGGTACTGTTGGAAGCTAGTACCATAAATTTTAAATTGGAAAACCTGAAGTAAGAGAAAGGGGTTATTTTCTACCTTGAGATCCTTTAAATAAGTAGTTAAAGATGATTATGAAAGTGTGTGTTGTAAAATATTCCTTATGAAAATCTGAGAATAAGAAAACCAGGAACAAACGCCAACAATGCTGATGGGAAGATACAAAAGGATGAGGAATGCCAGGAGCACCGAACAGTGTAGGTAATGGTTGGAGATCACAGAAACACAGACACGATGTCATCCCAATACATACAACTAGAAACTAATGCTGAAGTTAGTCAAACAACGACGTCAGGAGAATTCTGCCAAGGCAACAGCCTCTCTTTGTAATCAAAGGTTCTCATCTCATTTGAATGGGCCAAGAAACGTTGAAAGACTATTCTCAAAATAGACCCAGAGTCTGATATCAGTTTCACACGAGTAAAAAAACACATCAGCTTTACTGGATAAATTAGGAAACCACACTGAATTCCATTATTAATTAGGAGAGAACTCTTCCTGGTATAATCAGACAACAACTCTGACTTCCTCATTTTTCCTGCTTTTTTTGGCATAGAGAAACATTGAAGAATGTTGAGATTTGGGAAAAGTAAAAAAGCACTGTAGTTCTGGTGGCAGACTCGGCCTTATTTTGGCTTCTCGCCCTTCATGCTTGCTTCTTTTTCACTCAAAATGAGGAGGATGAAGGGCAGAGTAAATTTTAACAGTGAGGAAAGTTATCTTTTTCCTTCTATTATCCTTATTCTGAAATAGAAAGAAAAAAATCCATCATACAACCTGCTCTTAAAACACCTATTGTGTTATAAATTACATATTTTAACCACAAAAATTATGATGCTTAAATAAAAGATGGTGCTTAGAAAAATTCTCTTTCTTTCTCTCATTTGTTTCAATACTCAGTATGTGGTTCTAGGTCATCTAACTGCGAGGATGGCAAGAGTGGCAGTGTAAGGAATCCAGACCAAACTCAGATAAATCACTATTGCTGTAAACAGTGGGTAGAGCTCTTTCCAGAAACACAGTTTCAGATGCCAACACTGTAGGAAAAAAGAAACAAAACAAAACATTAGAAATAGTAAACAGAATTTAGACTCCAATGCACACAGCACTGGCTAGAAAGATGCAGCAGAGAAATTTCAAATTCATCTCATTTTGATTCATCTTAAAAATCGTAATTATTGCTAACAACTTTTATTTATTTTGAAGTCAGTTTTTGTAGATCAGTAAAATACACTACCAGGGGTGTCTGAGTGGAATATGGGGAGATTACTTTGGGGACTATATTCATTCTATCCATCTTACTTAAATTATGTACAATTAAAGAGAGAAGAAAAACTGAAATGGAATGGCCTGAAACATATGGATAAGAAATTCCGATATAATTCTAATTTGTCTCTCTTCAGCAAATGGTTGTCTTGCTACTCAATTCTAAATAAGGGAGACATATAAGTGAAGAGATTGTCTATAATTATGTAGAGGAGTTAGTATTGTTTTAATATACAGATCTAGTGAAGACAACCTTTAAGGTTTATTTTATCATCATATATTATGTAAGGTAGATTAAATGATATATGTGTGTGTGTGTGTGTGTGTGCATAATCATAAATGCATTGAAGTTTGATTGAAATTTAACTTAAAAACAATTGACGTGTTCATATATTTTAAGAGAAAAATAGATGCCAAATAATAAATTATTAAGAATTTCTTCTACTATCACTATTATTATGTAGCACAGAGAATCACATTTTGGAATATGAAGGAAAAATAACCATGAATGCACTCTATTTATGGTATACTCCAATGTTTAGATAATGTTTAATGCAGACTCTCAGCACTAGTAAACCTAAAACAATTCAAACCTAGTGGCAGAATGTCAGGGGATAGAAATGGTTCATCATGGTTTATAATTTTCCCAATAAAATAGAAAGGTAGCATAGGACAAGAAAATGCTAGCTGTTCTTGTGGGTGGCTAGTGAGATCAGAAGAGAGCTGAGTGATAACAAGATTGAAGAACAGGTAACTCTATTGTCCACTTCTCCACTTGCCCTTTCTCTCTCTTACTAGACACTCACCTCACCTTAAAGTTGAGAAATCAGAAAACTGCAGCTGAAAATCATTATTTATTTGACACAATTAGACTCAAAAGTATTGTTAATTATAGAAATGTACTCTATCTGTGAGCTTATAACTTGCCAACTGGAAAAACCAATGTGGGAAAATTACCACTACAAATCTCTTGTTAATATTTCTTGAAGGAAGAAGATACGTGAGTAGGGTCATGTATAAGTTTGAAAATTTAATTTAATGAGCTATGAGTATCTCTCTAGGCAATTTACAAATATTTATCAGTGATGAGTGGTTTGTCATTAAGCAAGTTGAATAAGGTTTTTGAGCCCAGATTTCCTAATCTATAAAATGAGAGCAATCATCATTCATAAATTGTTTTGAACAGCATTATCTATGAATTTAAATCAATAGAGTATGCAGAATGAACTCAATAAGTTTTAGTGCTATCATAATCTATTCCTTTAAAACCTACATTTATGCTAATAAGGATATGTAAGGATACTGCATAATCAAGTATCCATGATGGTTTTGGTGCAATAGTTTAAGCAGGCTCAGACTTTCTCAGTCAATCAAATATTTTCAGATTTGAAAGTTCATTTCACTATTTTAATTTTTATTTTAAATTTTTCTTCCACAGAGAAATTTGTTTTTGTTTCTTATCTGTCCTTGTATGTTTTTTTTGTCATTTTTTATCTTTATTGGTACATTAAATATACACATCATGATTGCACTCCATAATGGGGATTTGTACCAGTATAAGACACAACTTAATTCTCATTTTTTCCCATAGCCCTACCCACCCTACCACCCCCCATATACATAAAATTTGTTTATGCAAACAGTTTCTATTTTGAAATCACACTGTTTAGGTTGATTTTTAGCTATTGGGACATTTTATATTGATATTCCAACCAGTGAAAGCTTTTGAGTTGTTGGATAGCAATAACACAAATATTATATTTAGGTCTATGTTTTGATCACAGTCCCCAGTTGAACTGAGTTATCAAGTCCAGATGATCAATGAAGTGAGCTGGTCCTTCAGTGAAGATATCTGAGTTCACACATAAGATGTTTTTTTAGAGAAAAACTCAAATGTGAGTTTCATTTCTTTCAATCTTTCTTTCATCATTGCCTCCCATAACTCTAGTCACCCGGTTCTGCTTTCTCCAAGTAAATATAAACAAACTCTCCTCATAATATGTGGTGTGACTGATGGTTTCCCTTCAAGGAAAAGGCGTATTTAATAGGAAGTAAGGGAAGGCACATTTGATGTGAACTAACTTATATACAGAGTTTGCTATGCATCTACTGTACACTGCCAATCATCTCTTCTAAATACCAGTGACATCCACTGTGAAGGTAAAAATGATATAGCATGTACTCCTTAGAGAAAACCAGATTTTAGTAAGTTCTTAACAGCCATGAGTGGAACTGAATGAGGACAACCTTCCTTGCCTTTACAACCTTAAGTGAATCTCTAACTCTGGAATCTTCTCCTGTGTGTTGAGGATTCTGCCCAATGCCTTTCTCTATCATCAGTTAATTAAAGTGTTTCTAATGTTTAATTTCATTGCTCCCTTTGAAAATGAAAATGTATAACAACATAATGTAGTTGGCCTGATCTGGTTAAACTTAAATATTGTCTTTTTAATCTTCACTTCTAAAACAGATATGTGACAAATGACATAGTAACTTTCGTATTTCTCCATGTTCATAAAACATTGATAATATGATTTTTACCTTCCCTTTGTTCTCAATTAAATGAAATGCTCCAATACAATTAACCTGCTCTTGCAATTTAGGTTTTCTTTGGAGGTTTCTCTTGTCTCTGATTAACAGCATTTTCCATCCATTCTGAGAACCCCCAACTGCTATTCAGAATGTTCCATTATGCCTGCCAGCTATAAATACAATTGTGAACCAATATCATTTTAATTGTTTCACTAATAACTTGTTTTAAATGATTCAACAGTCATCAGGAAAGATAAGTGCTCTTGTGCCCTGCAGGCTTATGGGCACGATGGTATGAGGCAATGCGGAGTGCTGTATCAGAATAATGAAACCATATGCAGAAGATAATGACAAAGCACTCACATTGCTGTAAAGATAAATGAAAACAGTAGATCTTCTCTGCTCAGTAATATAACATCCATTTCTAGCTCCCATTTCAATCATTAGGCCTTCCAAATAGATTAATACACAAATACACATAAGCAACATGTCCCATCCGAACAGCCATATGCTCCCATTTTTCCAGGCAGGCTGTGAATGATGGAGTTAACGAGCTTTACAAATGCTCTTGTTAATTAACAAAAATTGTTACTTTCTCATTTGAGGGGGGTTTATAAATTAGACTTAATTACACCAGATAATTGCAACTGCCAGGCACTGAGCAACTCCTCATTCTGCTCTTTCAGTGGCAAATCAACAATTGCAACCCTTGCCTATTTGTGTGGATGAATTTAATAAGCAAACAGCCCTTTTATGTTAATGGTTTACTGGCATTCATGGGCCTGGCAGGAGAAATGTGCTGGGGGAGGGTTTTCTAATGGCAGCACATAATCACATTAATTAAAATATAACTGCCATTTAAAGATTTGTAGTGTGGAATTACAGCATGTTGGGAACAGAGAAAATCAACCTAGAGTGCATATTAGCACCATTACTCTGTGCTCCCTGCACAGCAGTCAGCAACCTCATGTGTCATAAATGTAATTTATGAGCACTATTTGCTTTGAAATATATGTTTTTAGTTCACTCATTAGAATGTAAAAATTTGTAGTGTCTGCTTCAGGATAAATTCACTAAAATAAATTCACTAAAAGCTGAGACCCATGATCTGCTTTTAACAAATCCCTCAACAATGATTTTTTTTAATCATGACTTTTATATTTTTTCATTGGAAACAACTGTCTCTTTTTCTGAAGACAAATTTAAGGCATGGTGCTGTAATTTATGGACTTTCAGTTATGCTTATATAATTTCTTCTGATTTTTATTGGGTCTTTAATAAATAGGGCCCTTAGTTTTATGTCTTTGTTCTTGAGAAGGTTGGTGGAAACTGATAAATGCTTTAAAGTTGGGCGCATGCAGAGAAGAGAGTTGAGCCAATGTCTTGTAAAGCTTTTCATTAGCCTGTCTCTGGGATCCACTCATTAGTTTTAAAGCTGTCCTTGATCTAAATCAGTCCCATTTGTATTTCACCTACAAAGAGTCTATGAACGTACGCAGGATATATTGCCAAGGGACCATGACAAGGGAATGGTGCTTAATTGATTCTTAACAATGTCAAAAGATTCTAGCTTCAATAATCAGCTGACTTTGACCAAATTTCCCCTAACTTATAAAATATATCTTTAATACTATAAAAATCTAGGGGTTTTTTTTTTTTGTGTGTGTGTGTGTGTTTTCTTTGTTCAAACAATTTATAAAATCTCCAAACTCTAGAACTATAATCTTAGCCTTAGTAGGTAGAGTTGGCTGAAATACAGTACTTATGAGTCTTACAGACCATGGGCTGTATTTTGTGTAAACTGTTAGGAAAGCTTATCATTACCAGTAATTTGAGTATGGTATAGCTCAAAAGATAAGCATTTGGTCCAGTCTCAATAAACAAGTGGCACAGCTAACCTAACAAGAGAAATTCTCATGAAGAGGAGTCCTTGTTAGCAGTGCTTCACAAGCTAACTTTGGGATCACTGACCGAGCAGTGCCTCTTGAAGCTAAGGATGGCTGCTCTTACATTTGTAGCCTTGGAAGATTTTAATAAGCAGCTTGAGAATCAAGGTAGGATGCATGATTTTCTAGCTACTTTACTCACAGATTATACATTAAAATGCACAGAGCCTGTGATAAACCCCCGTTAGCAGTGCAGTGGTACAAATTTGCACCCACACTTTGTTACTCAGTTCTCCTTAACTAATGGCATGTGATTTTATAGTAGATCTTTAAGAAAAGAGGATGTTTATATATCCTACAATATAGAATTTTTGCTAGGTTTTTCTTTTCATTTTAAGCAAAAATCTCATGATTCAAATATGTGGCTTCTAGAAGGACTATATCAAGTGAAATATCTTTTCCAGGGTCCAATGTCATGATAATAGCTATTGTAATAACCATAGGATTTCATTTCTTGATTGATATCCATGACTGATGCAATATACTCATCTAATCAATTAAGAAATTGAGACCTGCACCAAATCATATGCAATTAGTGTAAGGTTATATAGAAAGTGAGTGCAATAAAGTAGAAAGCCTGGGAGAAGTCATTCAATATCTCATTGGATCCTCTAAGTTGTTCTCTTGGTTGTTCTTCTAGGAAAACTAAGATGATCTCACTGTGAGATTTCTTTTGGGTGTGGAAGTCCCAATTATTTTGTTGTCATTTTGTTTTCATTTGATTTTATGAAAATGTGTTGTGCTTGTGACTATAGATTGAAGGATCACATCTGTAAAACAGAGGACCTGAGTTAAAATTGTATACTTTGCTGGGAAAGAATAAAAACACAAAATCAACTGAAATAAAATAAGATTTTGAATTAGCCCCTTTTCCATCACCAGCACCGACAGCCTAGAAGGGAAGTTTGTTAGGCTCATAGTTTCAGGGGGTTCAGTCTACATGTGCTCCACTAGCTCTAAGGCAGAATAGGAGAGCAGGCAGAAGAAAGTTGCAAAATTAGAAGCAAAGGGAAGATGAAGGGAGGAGCTGGGGACAATAATCTACACTTTCAAGACACTCCCCTAGTAACTCATTTCCAAAAAGACCCCACTTCTAGGTATGCCTTCTCTGATGAACTTCCTCTGATTAGGTCTCACCCTTGGAGGTTCCCCCACTTCCATATTATACCATCAACTGCAGTCCAAGCTGTCAACACATGAGCCTTTGAGAAACAGTGCAACTCCAAGCTGACAATTAGGAAACATTAAGCTAAATATATGTTCTGGGCACCTCAGAATGCAGAGATATTCTTTGGATCCAAGGATAAAGATATTATATATACATATATATTTGTATATGTGTGTGTGCATGTGTGTGTATATACCATAAAATATGTGTGTCATTGGACCATTGGAGATTTCAGAAGACAGCAAAGGTATAGCTGAACAAGTGTAGAGGCTAAATCTCTTGACACATACAGGGCATTGGATCAGATGATAGGAAATCTTAAACATATTCTCCATATGAGGGTGGCCTCGTCAGATGCATATATTATATTGATTTTATATAATTAAACAGAATTACTGATATAAAGTTTGAAGCAGAAAAATAAGCCACAGAACTGTTGACAGAAGAGCCAATGTGTGAATACACAGGAAAAAATGTAGTTATAAAAATAACAGAAGAAAAATTTTCAGGATTTGATTACAAGTTTCTGATATGTTTTCTGATGCTTCTGAAGTGGGGTAAGAATCACGGTGTCTCCATCTCCTCCATTCTTATACTGCTTCAATTTTTGCTCTGATCTGAAGATGCAATAACTATAGTATGATTTAGTAGTTCGAATACAATATATTTGGAAGTTAAAACAGTCAGTTTCGGAGTAAAGCATCCCTGAATGACAGTGCTCTCTCTCTCTCATTTTGCTCACTAATCATGTTACTTTATGAACTGGCTATTCTATTTTGGAGAAGACATGAGCTTTCACATTCTGTTTCTAAGTCAATAAAATTTTAGATTGGGGGAAGTTAATAATGCAATCAATAAACTGATTTTGTAAAGTATTTAGCATGGTGACTGGAAGATGGGTGATCCAAAAATTGTCAGTTATCATTGTTGCTTCTGAGAAGTGAAACTTAGGAAAACATTCAAAGCCACTGAAGATTTCAGTGTAGGTATCTCCACTTTCAAGATCATGAATACTTCTTTTATCACCCTTAGTAAATGGCATCATATTGATATACAGCAGATACTTAAGAAATATTTATCCAGTGCCTGCAAAAAGGAATGTATGCCCATATCCATTCTCCAGTAGATAAAGAGAACTCCAACTTACCATTACAGCCATGTATTTAAACTGAAAGAAAATTTCACCTGCAACACTGCACGCTCCACTAAATGTTAAATGACAAGGCAGAGTTTCCAGTAATGAGATTGGGGAATGCCATCACTCCACAGGCACTGAAGCCAGGTTCATTGCAATTCAGAAGCATAGCATGGGGACGTGGGAGGCTTAATTTAGTGCTATCATTATTGTTTTTATATGAAAAGGGAGTTAGAATTGGAAATAGCCAGTCACAAGCTTTCCAGGTGTGCCCTTATTCCAGGAATGGGTAAGTGGTTTCTCTGGGCCCTTCCTGACAACCAGGTCCCATGTACCAATTTTCTGTGTTACAGGAACTTGGCAACCGATTATGCTTGTCAGACTGGTAAAGGTGAGGAGTATTTTCCAATTCTGTATATAAAGGTGAAGCTGAGTCTCTATAAAAGTTTGCTTTCTTAGAAAATAAATTTTGAAAGTTAAAATAGAAAGTTTTGAGGGATCCTGTTTTGGCCTCACTTATACCTTCCCTCTATCCAAAAGTGCTTTTAAATAAGTATTAATTCTTTTTTATAAACTGCCTAACTGAGTATTAATTGGGTCGTCCTTCCATGCATACCATAGTATCATGGTCAGAAACACCTATTGATCCTGCAGCATCTGTGCTATCATACTAACACCAAGGCTGCACAATAAAGTATAATGATGCATCAGTTGAAAACAGCAATAACTGAGAAAATTGTTCAGAATACTTGGAAGCTATTAAAATATAGGGACTTATAAGCCATCGACTGAACAACAAGGTCTTTGTGCAATGTCCTGAATGACCATCTGGGAATACAAAATGGCAAACGGCAGCCGGTTTCACTGCCATGGCTAACAGAAACTCTGACAGGTTCAAGTTACAACAGCTCCCAAACTTGGCAGTTCCTCCACAGTCCTAATTCAACTAGAAAGCAAATACTCTAAGTAAAAACTTGACCCAAGACGATGTGTCGTCAAGAGTGAAAAGTAATGTCTAGCGAAGGAACTGTGCCATGTGCTCCTCAACTCGCTGCTCACTCACAAGGCAAGTGCATGCCTTTTCTTGTCCCTTGTGCTTTGCGTATGTATTATTTGGCTAAAGTCTGCCTTACTGAAATGTTTTCAGATATCTATGTCTACCTGACTGTCTACCTGTCTTTCTATGCTCTTTTGTGGTGTCCCTGAGCATTAGAACACTAAAAGAGTGCTTGAAGCACACTGTGTATGCATAGTACAGGATTTTGGATGTAGGGGATTTATGTACAGGATTAAATGTCTTGAGCCACAAAAACAGAAAAACATAAAATATGTGTTGGTTATCATTTTCTAAAATAAAATACATATTTAGAAAAAAAATAGTATTCTATGGACCATAAGTTTATTTGTGATATCGTGGACTACATCCATCTTGCCAGCCTTACATTCCTCTTTAAACCCTTGGAAATGATTGATTCACTACATGTATCAAGGTCAAAGTACGACATCAGTTCTTACACGAATTATAAAGGGTGTTGTACCACTTGCTGCTCCTCATTCACTAGTTGTTAGACTTGGTGAGCAGAGTAGGGGCTCCAGAGACAAGGATCAGTATGCCTTGTGAGAAAGTCAGGGATGCTACAAGCAAAACACAGTGTACAAAGCACACAGAAAGCTGGGATTTATGTTCTCTGGAGTTTTGAACATGTGGACAAGTGTTTGAATTTTATTGACCTCAACTGGAAAAAATAAAGGGAAAGAAAGTAACTGAGAGAAAGCTACTTGCACTGGTGTTATGTTTTCCAGGGAACTACGTGAGGACATGGGTGAGACTCCATCTACATTCCAGAAACTGACTTGGAAGATCCTTAGCAAGAGAGAAATATCCCTGATAAGTAGGCATATGTTGCCTGAAAGGTGGGAAATTTTTTAAGTGATCATGTGGGAGAGATTATCCAATAGGATAGGAACTGCCATCCAAAATTGTTGTTGTTGTTGTTGTTGTTTTGTTTTTGTTTTTGTTTGTTTTTTTAAGGGTTTTGTTTTTTTTTTTTTGAGGCAGGGTCTTGCTTTGTAGTTCAGGTTGGCCCTGAGCTCAGCCTCAAACTCACATCATAGCAATCCTCCCGCCTCTGCCTCCAGAGTGCTGGGATTACAGGTTTGAGCCACCACACCTGGCATTGTGGTACAAGGTACTGATTGCTGCTGGGGTGAGTCTCCACGCCCAGCATTGTTATGTGGTTACCAGGGATTAAACCCGGGCTCTTGCACTTGCAAGACAGGTTCCAGAACCACTGAACTATATCCCCTGCCCCTCATCCAAAATTTCTAGGGAAGCTACAAATACAAATAAGGAAGGAAAGAGTCATATTGGAATCATGTGTACTGAAAAGGCTCATAGATAGATCACAATATAGCCACCCAGCAAGACTCAGGCATTACTTATCACTCCCTCTCACTCGGACTGTTACTTGCTAGGACCTGAAACAATGTAGCGTGGAATATGACAGATGAACTTGATGGAAAAAAACACTGTTGAAATGTTCTGAAATTCCATCTGAGTTAGTCAACCCAGAAGATCTGAAGGAAAAGACAATGGGATGATTTATTAGTTTTTACATCCACCTCATTTTATGAGTGGGTCGTATGGTCACAAAAGAAGTTGCTAAAAGAGAACTTGCCTGAAGGCAGGCATATCTAAGCACAGTAGGGAGCTCAAGGCAACTTCAGGGGATAGGAAGTAGTATTCTGCAGGCACAGAAAATAAGGTGTATGTGTACTTCCACACACTCGTGTACAAGCACACACATGTGCCAACAGACCTGTGAAGGAAATATATGTAGGGAGATTCTGTGGGAAAAAGGAAGATCTCATGCCCAGATATTACCACAGAGTCATCTCTCCCCCAATGAAGAATGGAGGGAAGTGAACGGCTTCATGCTCTCTTTTCTATTATCACAGGAAGAAAGTCAGACCTCTCCACCAGCAAGAGCATAGTTGACAACATGACCCCTTTGTGTTTCAAGAACAAACTGAAATTTCTCCAAAACTCATGTTTATTCTTTACAATTATTTCTGTTGTTTCATTACTAATTCTATGAGTTTTACTATATTAAACAATTAGTACTTAACAGAAAACATATGAAAAATTATTTAATTTTTCATATTTATGGAGTTTATTAAAAAATCAAATTTTTCAACATCATCTGTTTTTTGATTTACAAAATCTAAAAATACCCACACAAATAAATTTTTGTATACACTACAGTGAAAATACCAATAGAACTCTGAGAACGACAATTTTTGCTTCAATTATCACACCTAACAGAGTCTTCACACATGACAGCACCACATTCCACATGCATGGTTTGCTTACACTGATAGCACATGTCCTTAGCTTTCCTGTCTTTTTTGTAGGATGTATTTGACATCCTAATGGCTTGTTGTTTTGACAAGAGGTTGTTATTATATTATATAATGTATAGTTAACAGGAACATATAGTGTCAGTGGAATAAAGCATTAAATTTTTAGTATGTATTATGCATTTAGAATAAACATCAACATTTTCACACCAGCTTACAAAATCTAAATGATAATATCAGAAATAAATTCCTGTATGAACAATTAAGATACCAATAGAACACTACAACAAAAATAATATTCACTTCAACTGTCACACCCCGTGCCAAGTTCAGACGTCACAACTGCACATTCCACACACATGTCTCCCTGACACTCTCAGCACAAGTGCTTTGCTTTCTAGTTGTTTTTCAGGATATTCTTATTGTCTCACTAGTCTCACTAGTTCACCAGAGGCTTCTCTATATTATATATTGCGAGCTTATCAGGAAAATAAGATATCAAAAGTATAAAATATGTCATGTGGGTTTAAATTAGCCATCAATACTTTCACATCAGCTAAGTACTTGCTTAGAAATCCTAAATCATAGCATAATAAATAATACCTATGTGAAATATAATGTAAGTACAAATAAATATCTACTGCAGAAATATTCATTGCATTGTGTCAGACACAAGGGAAAATGCACAAGCACTGCTTACACTGACAGCATGTGTATTTTGTTTCTCTGTCCTTTTTGCAATGGTATAGCTGGCACCTTTTTGGTTTTGCTGTTCTCATGGTACATCTGTGTGGTGTTGCACCTGTGAGCTTATCAGTGTGCACCACAAAGCTTTGACATAGTTCCCTCAACAGAAACATTTTGTTCTTCTTTGGTAAGTGATCTCTTCGGAGTTCCAGTTTCAATCCTCTAACATAATTTCCACATGACATTTTCCACTTGTTATATGCTTCATAAACTATCAAACTATTCATGTCATACAAGTTTAGGAATGAGTAAAACACCTCTGGCCAATGTTTTGTTTCAAATGATATCATAATTGCTGATATCAATGGCATCTACTCCACCTTTAGTTTTGTTGTAAAAAGTTACCACCTCAAACTTCAGTTTTGTCAAGTTTTCTCTGTCAGTTTTTCCCTTGTGGTGGTGTTGGTCACAGTCGTACCAATTTATTTTGTCTTTACCATCTACAAAGCCAGTGTTATATCTTTGTAAAATCCAAAGTGTGTATTCTACAATTCTGTTTTGAAATTGCAGCTTCCATTGAGAAGCTCTGCTTTTTTCTTGTGTACAGTGCCTGTGCTTATCACCTTGTATTCTGTTAGCAAATGTAACTTCAGTCTGAAACTGGGAAACCAGGTATGCTAAACCACAGTCCAATTAGTTTGGGAGATGGGAGCCACAAGTGTGATGGGACCAACATCATTTGGTTTATTACTGTCTGAAGGAAGACCTGGTGGCTGAATTCCAGGATAAGATTGTGAATATGAAAGGGTGTGTCTGCATCTAGCATGGCATATATTTTATATTGTATTTTTAAAGCTTTTGAAGTGTGTACTACATAATGCTATAGGGACCAGGTTTTTCATGTGCCCGTGTTCATAGCAGCTCAGTTTTTAATAGCTAAATCTTGGAAACAGCCCAAAAGCCATCTATGGGAAACTGGATAAAGAAGATGTGGGGTTTTTTTTAAGTATAAAATGGAGTATTACTTATTTATAAAGAATTACAAATTTGAGTCATTTATACTCAAATTCATATGCCTTGAGGACATACTCATAAGTGAAATAAATAAGACACAAATGTGTAAATACTGTCTTTTTTCTCTAATATGAGAAATTAAAGGTATAAATGAGATCCAGAATATATGGTAGGTGTTGTAGAAAAGGAAAAAATGACCAAAGAAAAAAGAGAAAGGAAAGGTAAGGGAAAGAAAAAATTTGATAAAAAAAAAAACCAAGAAACAAAGTTTATGTATGTGGAAGGCTAGGGATGGTAAGGTCGGCAGGGGAAAGGAAAAATGAAAATCAAGACATATCATGTACAGGTCCAAATTTTTAATGTTTAATATGATCTTTATATATGTAAAATATACTGATAAACTCAATTTTTATAAAAGAAAATCAGAAGAAAACTTTTAAAAAATAAATTCTAAATGCAAGAAATTCAACAATGAGTATTTCACAGGTAAAAGTCCACTGTTGCTGCTCTGGGACTCTTGGGCACACCTTGCTATTCATTTACCACGTGGGCAAATGCACAGATGGGTTCCTGCTTTCCTCAGGCTCAGCTACTATGAGCACTGCCCAGATTTTCTTAGGGAAGATTAAGTGTGTTGCAGAACAGAATGACATGCAAATACATTTTACCCTATGATGCTCTCAGGGATGATATCCAACATGTGGAGCATTATGTGGATTAATTTCTCAGTTTG
Source organism: Petromus typicus (assembly GCA_004026965.1). Classification (NCBI taxonomy): domain Eukaryota; kingdom Metazoa; phylum Chordata; class Mammalia; order Rodentia; family Petromuridae; genus Petromus; species Petromus typicus. Next base: position 35,493 of record PVIR01005926.1, read on the forward strand.
ACACTTGTACAGGTTGTATACTCTCCCTTTCTTCCTAAAGTTGCTGAACACCTAAAATATTGTCTCCATTATCACTTACGCCAAGCCACTGAAATGTATGCTAATGTACATAATTTCATTAGAAAAGCATGTAATGGGTATATTTATCAGAAGAGAAGAATGGCATGTGTGTATTGTATACCTTGTGATGCTTAGGGATACAAATTAAAAACTAATACACAAACCCTAGCATAGGTAAATAAAATTCTTGATTTGACACTTGAACAAATGTCTATACTGTGCTTTTCATTGTACCAACTGGATGAAGACAAACATTGCTTTCCACATCCCTCAGCTGCAGCTACTGAGATACTTTACTGGCTACCATTATGCTAAATTAAATAATTTCATTAGAAAAGTACATGCCCCAACAGTTTATTATGACCCCCAGCCTTTCAGAGTCAAGAGACAATCAAAGATGGACCTGTAGTAATGATAAAGATATTTAAGCAAAGTATTTGAAAGTAATGTTTGAAGCAACGCTTTATAAAGATGTATTATTAGACAACAGATGTAATTTTCCACTAGAAAAATCATCAATAGAACATGCAACAGGTTCTAAATTGAACATAGTTATTATTCTGAGAGAAGTTTATTCACTCTAAGGGATCAATGAATATTATAAAAATGCAACTTTATTGATATTGAATTCAAAAGAAAGACTAGCAGAGCTGTTAAATCTGAAGAGAAAGTTATTGAGAAGTAAGTTAGGTAGAGATTTTCTAGCATAACAGTATATACAGATAAAAGACTAAATTAATAAAAAGACAGCTAATGCGAAGGACTGACTCATAAGTTAAGATCTACTTTTATTTGCACTAGTATTTGGCTGCTTAGGAATAATCCCCAAATACCAATGGCCTAGCATACTGAGGTTTTATGTTGCTTTTTCTTTGTGCAATGTGCTTCATATGTCAATTTCATCATTCAAGTCAGTGGAGAGTGGCCACCATAGCAGCCCTGCGCCTTACCTATCCATTGCTGCCACTGTGCAGTTCCTTGGCCATGCTCACTTCCCAGGAGGAAGGAATATAGTGCTTGCTTGTGTCTAAAAGGATAGGAATCACCAGAGTCCAGATGGGTGGGAAAGAACATGGACACGAAGTAATAGGGAATTATTTCTCGTAACTACAGACATCTGTCTTCATCTGGAGAGAATACTCTAAAGAGTACATATTATGACTGTTTGTTTTGAACACAGATGTCAACATTGTTTCAACATCAGGTGTCAACAAGATTTCAACAGTAGAACAGTAAAAAGACAGGCACATTGACCTTATTACATTCAAGTTACTGACAAAGGGGGGAGATAAACTTGATGAACAACTGACAAGTTTGACAAACAAAAAATACAGTGTATAAACAGAAAATAAATATTTAAATTAAAATCTAACATCAGAAAAAATGACACAAAATAAATAAATATAAGTAACCTATTTTATCTGTTTTTATATGTTTCTATGTTTATTATTAGCTTGGATAGTAGCTGTATTTCTTACAGTTTAACTTTAATATCCTCTTGTTCCATTTTCTTAAAAGTATATTTCCTATTTTGTGTAAGTTTTCCACACAATTATTCCTCTTCTTTTGTGTTAATAATTTTATTTGTATATCTTTAACTTCTTGAATAAAGTCTTCTTCTCATTCTGTTTTAAAATTTATTCAGTTATTTAAAGCTTTGTGTTCAAAAACAAAATATTGAATGTATATTAGATACTATGGACTTCAGCATGCCTCTTCCTCTCTTGTATGAGTCTCACTTTGATTTTTATGGGTAATAATGTTGGTAATGATTTCATGATTAGCTTTCAAGTGATAGATTTAATTACATGTGTTTTTAAAAGAGGATGTTCTCTTTCTTTCATAATAGTCAAATAATGTAAAATGTAATATTTCATATTTGTACTGAAATTAGTGAATGTTATGTTTTATAATGTAAAAATGTTATGAAAAATTGTAGATGATAAAAATAAGTTTCAGAAGGTTGCACACAAAATTTTTTACTTTAAAAACATTAATTCGACCCAATGTGTATTTCAAAATTTTTTTGTCTATTTGAACCATTAGAATCAAAAAAAGAGTTAATGTTCAAAAGACTACATAAAATTTTGTTTCTTCATAGATACTGTGTTATATAAAATAAAGTCATCATTTTTCTTTATTATGTACATCTTTTAACATAGTTTTTATTTACTTTTGTTCCTTCATTCTACCTTAAGTTTCACCATTTTAGAGGACATGTTTTTACATTTCTCACTCTAGTTATTCTTTATCTTTTTATCAAAAAGTAGAAATATCTAAATTACTCTTAAACACACAAAGTTTGGAGCATCATAAGGATATATTTTCATTGAAATTATAGATGAAAACACATTAGAAGACAGGTTCAATTCAATGTTAAATTTATCATAACATGCATATGCTTATATAAGTCAAAAAGCAATTTTCAAAAGCTTCAAAATATAATATCAAATGAAACATTTTGTAACAATGATTGGCTAAGATGAAGAAAAAATGTATTCTCAGAGAAGATAACTTTTCACTAACTTGAGATTCAGAGTTAGTGTTTCTTGTCATTGAAATTAATGTCTAACTGTAAATGTTTATCTATTAATAATGATCTGTTACAAGCCTTTACCTACTTCATCTTTCAACATGAAACACATCCACACGCCCTTTCACACAGCACTGCTTAAAACTTTGGTTTAACTTCATCGTTTTGATTTGCCCTCAGAAAAGGCCCATGAATGGTGATGAGAACGCCACAGAGCTGCTTGAGCAAATATCTGCTGCCTCTGCCACGATGGTGCAGAAAGAAGCACAGTACATTTACACATGGTTGTGCCATGTCCTAGTCGTTTTCTGTATGGACACAGAACCTTTGTTTACCGTTAAACATTTGCAGTGTTTTGTTTTTCAAAGTAATTTAGACTGTAAAAGATTATATTTTATGAACACTGTAAAAAATTAGGAATTGGGTTCTGCTCATACAGTGGGTTGACAATTGCTGACTGTAGTTTTGGAGACTGAGGAGTTCCTAGTGAATGCCTACTTTTCCAATATTTGTGGATTATTTACTCCTTTTTTAATGAATTTCTGCTTCTCTAGTTTTCATTTTTTCATACTGTCTACTTAGGTGAGTCTTTGCTTTCTCATCAAATCATCTTTTCTCTTTATAATCACTTGTTTCTTAATTTTATATATATTTTTGCTTTTTTATGTTACATATGTTTTGTATATAATTATCTTCTTACTCTTCTTCATAGAATTTACTTGGCAGTAGTTACTACCTGTGTTTCCCATTAACTCACAGGTATTTCTCAATTCAAATTATCAAGTGAGCTAGGACTAGACTGATCATATTCATTATCTTATCATATTGATGGGACAGGTAAATCACAGCTTTCCCCTGCATTTGATTTTCCTTGAATGTAGAGCACACCTTCCATCTAACTAGCATTTCTAGTGCCATGCTGTCCTAAGAGTAGTCATTTCCTCCACAGTAACCAGTGGTGAGACATGTCTACTTTGAAAGAACTTCCAAGTGCGTCTGATGCTCTACGGATACTTTTACATGTTAAATTCAGTTAAATGTTTCTTATCCTAACAGAATATCACTTTTATTAGTATTACTTGAATTACTGGACTAATAATTTTTGATCATATGATGATACATTTGTAGCATAAATGGATTAGGTTGTTGATCGTTAAGGCCCACATTTGTATGTATGTGTGTGTGTATGACATATAAGTATGTGTGTGGTATATGTGCATATGTGTATATATATACACACACATATATACATGTACATATATATAAGTATGTGTGTGGTATATGTGCATATATGCACACACACACAAATATACATATATATATACACACACACACACACACACACATAGTGTGTGCAGGCCCTGAAACCACTGTGCTAAATCCCCAGCCCAAAAATATTTTATAACTTTTTGTGTAAACTTTGTGTGACAGAGGAAAAAAGAAAGAGGCCCAGGAATAAATGATAAAGTTTTATGAGCAAAGGAACCATACTCCAGAATGATCATTTCTCAATAATATCAAAAATTTCGCATTGAGAAAGTCCACCTCCCCTAATTTTTCACACTGGAGCCTAGCAAATAATCTGTTGTGGCAGAAAAATATGGTGAATGTTTAAATTATAAAAAGAAAATTGTTACAGAAAACTGCACATTGTCATTAATCTCACTCAATATACCCTTCTGTCTCTGAACACGTATACCAGACATTCAGGAAAGAGGACCTCCAGAACTCCTCCAAAAAGTGGCAAAAATGGGACTGGGGATTTAGCTCAGTGGTTCTGGTGCCTGGACCTTGCAGTCCTCATAACCACATACAACAGTGCTGGGTGTGGTGACTCATGCCCAGCAGCAATCAGTACCACAAACCCCAGTGCTGGGTGTGGTGGCTCATGCCTGTAATGCTAGCACTCATGAAGCAGAGACAGAAGGATTGCTGAGTTCTAGGCTGAGTTAAAAAATTATTAGATAAGTGTGTTTGAAGTGAGTGGAAATATTTTCAAAGGGATTCATACAAATGTGTCTTTAACTGTAAAATACATTTAAATACTCACTGTATATACCCCTTGTAGATTTGTCTGATATGTTTTGAAAACATAGTTACTAATGAAGCTAGAAATCTTTATGACTACTAGCATGTTTCCATCAAGAAAACACTATCATGGTATAGTGTTATTATTTCTGCTAATATTGACATTAGATAGCTTTGTTTAGTTGCTTAGGTAATGTGACTAATTTGTTAGATGTAATATGGACATTTTGTTAGCTTTTGTCAAATTTGAATTTTTTATGTTTAAAAGTTATTATTAACTAAATCTTAAAAAATACATTTTATGTAAGCCATTTTCACAATATCATTATCAAAGTAGGAGGATAAACATATTGAAATAATTTTACTTGATACTCATTCTAGAAAATGTGTTAGTTATTTAAAATTTATATTTGAAGGGCTTTTAAAAATTGATTGCACATTACAGTAGAACAGTAAGAATGAAATTTAAAAATTACATGTTATTAAAAGAAAGTATTAAATAAACATTAATTAAATAATGTAAAACTGAAACTGAATATTTCTGGATTTATTTGCATGAAATATTATTTCATAGTTGTTTTCATCGCATTGTAAGTGAAAGTTTGTCTAAGCAGTCTTTTCCTTTATATTTTCAGCCTTTATTTGTCTTTGGAAAAAGGCCAGATCTCTGCTGACACTTAATGTAAGGGATATTCCCCAATCCATAATAACTTTTTATAGTCCCAACTCCCTGTTGCAATCAATGACATAAGTTTATACTGATACTTCTCTCACATCATTGACAAGCAGGGTTAGCTCTAAATGTTGACATATACTGTATAAATTAAAAAAGGAAGGAAAACAGATGGGATCCTTGGAGTAAGAATAGTGAAAATATGCTCTTATCCATATAGTAAACTTGTTTTGGTCATTATAACAGTTTAGTTTTGTTTTCACATTGATTGCTAATATTTTTATTTGTGATCAAAATAAAAGACCAGTTATTCCTGACTTGTAAAATGACTGAATATTTGTCATTTTATGTTGACTTACCATCCATTTTGAACAATAGTTGGGGGTTTTCCCTACAGAATCATAGTTGAGTCACCTCTCCACAGTTACCAACTCTACACTTCCTCCCTCTCCTCTTTGTGGCAGGCCCAGTTATCTTACAACACTACTTCCTGGTGCTCATGTGTCCATGACGGGTACATTTAGCTTATATGACTGCTTCTGCCTGTCGTGACACTCTGCCTGAACTATGAATTTCTGGAACTCACACCTTTTGCTTCAGATCCCACCAATTAGAACTCCTTATGAAAAACCTTATGTGGAAAACTTCCTGGGCCCAGTGAAAAGCACTGACCCATGGGTCTGTTTCCTTTTTTCTGCCTACATTCCTTGAGCAGTGTTTATGTGGCTTGGAAGAAGGCTATGAAATCACCAGCTTGCAGAATCTGTAAGTTTTAAAGGCTCTTACACTTTTTCATCATAGTTCAATCCGAAACATCAAGACCACCAAGAAGGAACCTGTGCAGGTGGATCTCTCACAGGTCCCCTTTAACTCGGAACTTGAGGAGTTGCTGAGGAGAGTAGAATTCCAGACTAACACTGTTGTACCATATTTAATCGCAGTATAGTTGAATATCTGTTTACCCCTGTAGCAAGATGTTAACATCACCATTGAAGTAATACACAGATATGACAAGTACTGTGACTAAAATGCATTTAACTGTTAATATTTTAAATCTGCATGGTGGACTGTGTATATAGTAAAGAAACACGGGAGAGGGGCAAATTATTTTTTCAGTATTATGAAAGTGTTTTCATTACCGATTATGAGGAAAACTATGGACTATTATACTGCTGAGAGAAAAAAAATAAAACAGTCATCAAGACAGTAGAGAAAGTACAAAAGCCATCAAACCATCCTGGGCTGAGTTAGTGAAAAAAATATGAAAAAATATAAAAGCCAATCTCTTCTTTCTCTTTTTCATGAATATTTTGTTTGCAATATATGCAAAAAATGAAAGAAAACAAAGGATTGTCATTTAAGGAAAGTGATCTTTCTCCCATAGATATTAAATGTGTCTAAGACCCACAAAGATTCTCACGTCCAAAAATTTTCTTACATATCAATTTTTTTAAGGTTTTTTTGAGACAGGGTCTCGCTTTGTGGTTCAGGCTGGTCCTGAGCTCAGCCTCAAACTCACATCACAGCAATCCTCCTGCCTCTGCCTCCTAAGTGCTGGGATTACAGGCATGAGCCACCACGCCCAGCACTTTGGTATGTGGTACTGGTTGCTGCTGGATGTGAGTCTCCATGCCCAGTATGGTGTGTGGTTACCACGGTTCAAACCCAGGTCTTTGCACTTGCAAGACAGGAGCCCAAACCACTGAGCTAACTCCCCAGCTGTTATGTATCAATTTTTTAAAAAATAGACAAAACTAGTTTGTTAAAAAGTTATGTAGTTAGAAGTTATTTTGCACAATGATAAATTCTTACCTTTTGATCTGTTATAATAAAGAAAATCTTTGTTAAACACATTTCACAGTAGAAATCAATCATGGAAATAAAAAATATTGTAGGCAACTACTGACTAATCAATCATAAAAATCCAATATTTTTTAGAGTAATAGAATGGTTAGGAAAATTATAAGGAAGAGGATTCTTGATAGTTACCTCAGATACCACTTGAATTAGGTGTTTCTGTGAGTCCTCAGGGCACTTCTACTTGTTCAGGTTTAATTGTTCTTAATTTTCCAAATGTTTCCAATCTTTCAGTAAATTAAAAAAAATTAAATGTTAAGTCAATAAGTAGTCAAATTATGGAAAACCTATTTCTAAATTTTCATCTAATATGCACATGGTAGAAGTACAAAGAACAACAATTGGTAGAGTTACAGGTAATTAAGGTGGAAGGAAGAACATGGGCCTAAAATAAGTAAAACTTTAATATATGGAAGTGCAATGTTTGAAATGCTTCCAAAAGAAAGTAGAATATAGTGGGACATTTGATGGAAAAAACGTGTGAGTGCCCCAGTCTTTCATCAGATCCCCTTCCTTCTTCCCACAGTTGTTTGTCTTGCAGGAGCTCCTACAAGCTCCTGTGTTTCTCCCAAAAACACAGTGATATCATGGAATAAGCCCCTTGCTGGATGAAGGTTGAACCTCTTTCCAGCTGGACAGTGTGACGGCCTTGATCTCGCTCCTGGAAACAAAAAGGCAACTAGTGAACTCTGCCTGTGTTTGGGTAGGTCTGAGCTCATTCTCAGCAAGAAGACAATCTGACTTAACCAAAAATGATGGCTTGGCTCATCAGTAATTTTCAAACTCATCGTAGAATAGATTTTCAACCCATGGCCTAGAACTCAGGGTCTCACAGTGATCAGGCAGGTACTGCACCTCTGATCTACATCCCCACCCCTAGAGTGTCTTTCATAAGTGAAATAAATCATGACTTGATAATTCTTGCAATTTCAAAAACACAGTAACATGAGCCATAGTTATTAATTCTCCCAAAACCAGTTGCTGAAGTTCAATCTTCGCCAGTAGAAGTAACAGCAGGTAAAATACTGTGTGCTTAAACAGCAGAGACTCTGTCATAGTCTGGTCAGATTTGTTACTTGATGACCACGTCAATGGTCTTTGCTCCAAGCAAGAGATTTAGAGTCAGACAAACCACAGGCCCATCCTTGAAGAGTTTGTAGTCCACCAGGAAAAAAGACTGTATGGTAGTTTGAATACGACTTGACATGAAATTTTCCTGGACCCAGTACTTCCTTAGTCACTGTCCTGGGAAGTGTGTATTTGTGTGTGTGTGTGTGTGTGTGTGTGTGTGTGTGTGTGTGTGTGTGTGTCTTTTGGCAGGGGCTTCCATGGGGTGTTATGACTGCCTTGGATATTAAAAATTATTAAGAATTAATAGGTAAATAGAAGAAAATGACAAGACATGGAGTTGACAGGCTTATTCAAAAACAAATAAGTAAAACCAAAAATATGTGCAGCTATGTAGAGAAAAAACATAACATTTCAGCAGAAAAAGCATAAAGGCACAGTAGTTCAGGATGAAGTTGAAGAAGAAGAAAGAGATAAGATCACCAGTGATCCTGTCATAACTATCAAAGATGGTAAATCTTGCTTATTCTGAACAGGTTGTTTATCACAGATGGACTCCTCACAATTTAAAATGGGAATGGATCTTGCTGAAGAAAGATTCTTTAAAACCTATATGAAATGTTCTTATTAAGCTACCAGAGATGAGAAAGAAATAATTCCCTGGTCTCAAAAATATGTATTTGATAAAAATAATTTAATTACAGACTTTGCACAGTAAAATACAGTTTAATCACAATAAAATATCTATTACTTGCCTGATTTTAAGCTTTATCTCTGATATTTAAGGCTAGCTTCATAGAGGAGTTCAGATATAACAAGCTGCAAGGATTTTCCTCGAGGAAAGGAAAAAAAAAAAAACTTCAGGGAGCAGAATGGAATGTACAATGTGTGGAGTGGAAAAACAGAAAATAGACTATTGTGTTCAAGAAAACAAGGAAGTCAGCATGGCTGGACAGATGAGCAGCAGATAGATGCCAACCTTGTTAATGTCACTGCAAACTGTATCCTGGCTTTTCACTAATAGACACAAGAGTCTCTTTCTTGGAGAAAGTCCTTGGTTTCTTAGTCTCATGCAAATATTATAGATGATATTTTTAGCAGTAATCCTTAGAGCTGAAATGACATGCCCTTGGAAACAGAGAAAGATAGATTTAAAAATAATAACAAAGGCAATCCCAGAACTAATTCATGTTGGTAAAGTCTAAGAGAGTTGAAGATGCTCTTAGAATTATTGACAAAGGGAATAGGCAGATGTTAGACAAAGATGTTTCTTCAAATTTCCTTTGTCTCCAAACTGACAATTACTCCACAATGAAAATAATATTTACATGCAAAGCCAAAGGTCTCCCAGAAGATCTCTGTCTTGAATTGTACCTCTTGAACTTAGTATAAATGGTCTCCCTCAGAGGATGGGTGCATTAGGCTCAGTATCAATAGCTGAATGAATGAATTGGAATGATCCTCATTCTTTGATTGAGAAGTTTTGAGTTTGGTTTCTCTTGAGGAATTCATTATTTGCTAAAAGTCTATTTTTCTTGCATTCTGCTTAATGTAGAATAGTGTTCATCGGAGAATTGCCATCAGATCTAAATATCAGCTATGAAATACCAGCTATTTCTAGGCAAATGATGCTGCATACTGTTTATGACTTGTAAAACCGGTTTATTTGGGAAAAGAGTCATGAAGAATGAATCCATAATTTTATCTTACTGACATCAGTGGAAATAGCTTCCTGCTTAGATCAATGCATAAAAAAGTTTAGTTTTGATATCTCTTTTGAACGTTTGTTGTGATATTTGTATGTTTGAAAAATCAGTGTTAAGAGCCTTCAAGACTTTATAAATGAAAAGAAAAAAAGTGATTTAATTATAAATATAATAATATAGCAATATGATTATTTTTGCTAGTAATGACAGTAAGAGATGATCCAATAATCAAATGAATATATTTATATGTATTTTTCAATTTATATGTTGATAAAGTCACTTAAGTGAATTAAAACCTGCTATTTTCTACAGAACAATGCATTATCCTCTACACACACATAATTATGAAATAAGCCAATTGTCGGGATTTATAAAGTGTAATATTCATCCAAAAGCAACTTAGGAGTAAGGAATATTTTAAATTATTAGGTTATAGATACTTTGTAAATCAATTCTTTTGATGAACTTATTTCTTGATCAGAGCAATGCTGTATAAATTTTGATCATTGTATATTTTTTCCATCTGTACTTCTTTCAAGTTCAAGTCTGGAGATCTTGAGTTTGTTGCTTTTTCCCCATTAAATTGCATGAACCCTATCTGAAAGCCTGAACCACGCTTATGTTACATAACACCCAAGGGGAAACTTGTTTCCTGAAGGGACTCGGTTAAAAAGATGCCTTTTCCACATAAAGATCTTTAATATTTCTGAATACACACTTTTCTCTGAATGCTGAAATCTGCTTTCCATTACAGTGTAATGGTACAGTTTTTGCTCGGGCATCTGTAATCTGAAGCTAACCCCAGCAGGGTCACTTCACAGTCTCTCAGAGGAAACCGAACGAGGCACAGTGCACCAGACGCAGCTGAGGCTGGAAGAGGGCTGTGCACTCCGAGGGGAATCCAGCCGTCAGCTAGCACAGGGAGCTTATTATTTAATTGTTTTTAATTAAGTCTACATTTCCAAAGACCACGAAATGAAGCATTTATATTTTTAGGAGATTAAAAATGGAAACCAGCAAATAACAAATACACTCAAGGTTTACACACAACTATCTGCAGAATTTTCATCTAAATTGCAGAATGGTGTTCTGGCTTTTCCTTTGCTATTCTTGCTTATTAAAGCTCGGGATACCTGGCCTGTTCAGAGCACTCACTGCCATGGAGGTTCTCGCTACTTGCGTGGTTGACATCACGACTTCCTCTGATGACAGTTTTGTTGAGACCTCCAAGGTTTCAGGGTTGACATTTTCTAACAGCTGACTGATTGGGCTTCTGCGTCCTACCTAGACCCGAGGCTCCATGGCACAAGGAGGTGGTATCATTTTCTCTCAGGTAACTTTATCACTTTGTTATACAGATAAGGCCACTGGAAAAGAGACTATTTAAACTCATTTGCATGCTTCCATGATCTTTATTATCAGGCAATTACAATTAAAAGATACAAACCTGGGGCCTTGTGAAAACTATGTTTAATGAAGCTTACAAATGGAAATTTCTTTCCTCCGTTTATTTCCAAATAATATCAAAAATATCAAAAACAGACTTTCTTAAATGAGGCAATATCTGTAGTCCAAAGAAAATATACCATAGTACAATCATGTATTTGAAAAGGTCAAATATATACAAAAATCCAAAAGACAATACTGGTTTGATTCTAGCAGAAATGGATTTCCCTTCTTCTATAATCTTTCTTTGACCTAAAAAGGTCATTATACAAAGGATACATTCACAAGTTTTAATTTTAGTACCTCTTCATCATTAAGAGGAGAGGTGATTAAATATTTAGCACTCACAGCTCTCTATGGTGTAGTTATTATCATCCCCATTAGAAGATGACAAAAAATACTAAGGATTAAATAAATTGCCTAAGGAGAGGCACCAGAAGTGGCATAAATAGGACTCAAACTTATCTGTGACTTAAAAACATATCCTCTTTTACTTCTATGTGTTTTCTGCCAATAAATAATTTTAAAATTGTATTATATGACAATACAATAGCCTATATTGGCCACAAAAATATGGTACATTATTCTATGGATTAACTGATATAGCAAATTTACTGATACAGTATATGCATAGGAGATCTGCATATGTATAAAATAAGACTACTACTTTCTAGAAAATCTTCAAATGATTTCAGAAAGCTATAGACTAGGAACTCCTGGCTGGAAATGCTACACACTACAGACTGCAATAGAGAAGAAGGCTGTTACATTAAAATTCTTTGGTTTACTATAGGTACATAAAATAAGACCTGTGTAAAGTTTTGTCTTGGATAATAGTTGCTGCATTAATGAGTTCAAAGAATAATTAACAAAATATGGTGGCTGGATGAAACTTATGAGTGGAAATAGTAAAATAAAATTGTTAAGATAAATAAAAAGGGAGCTTATAGAGAGGTCCACTGCATGACTGTAGAGCTTGAACTTTAGCCTGTATAAAATAGAGAAGGCCATGTAAATTAGATGATAATAGGCCAATTGGAGCAGAGAAAGGGAGAGAACATCAGAGCCTAGATGTGAGATGATGAACATTGGTCTGAGAGTACCAAGAGTGAAAGGGAATCTTTGCTCAAGAACAGAGGAAATCTACTTCAAGAGTAATGATGGCCATTATATGTGAACAAAAGAAATATATTCCTGTTAAAAATTTCTTTCTCAGATGCAGATATGGAAACTAATATTAGTATTTAAGTGAATTTACTAAAATTTATGAAATAAATGCTAAAGAAAGTTTTTCTTAAAAAGCAATTTATATTTACCATGAATTTCTTCCTATTTCCTTTTATATCTAAACAAAGTTGTGTGTGATCTGCTGACAAAACCCTACAAGGTTTACATGAGCATATTTTCAGTCATTTAGCAAAGTACTGATTTAAACACAGAAAGCATGTTAAATAAAACATAGGAGAAAAAAAGTTCCTAATAGTATAAAATGAAAAGTTAAAAAAATGAAGTCTTTTGGATTTCTAAAGACCAATTGTTATTTGGAAGGTCTAAAATGTAGACTTTTAGGTTTTTGTTTCAATCTTGACCTCTTCTTATAATCATACAAAGGTTTGCCAGTTTACATGTGACAAAGCCAATCTAAAGCCGCGGTGTGAGTGCTTTGTGAGTATCCTCCAGCCTCTCACAGGACAACGGAGGCAAAGAAACACCCAAAAGTCACCCGGACTCACCCTTCAAATCACACTGCAGCTATTTGTTATTTAATCTCCACAACAATGCATTTGTGACACAAGTCAAAAATGCCTTTGCAGTCAGCCAGGTGGCTGAGTCAAGTCACAGAAAAATCAGGGTTATAGGACTTCATTCAGCTGCTCAATTTTCATTTCTCTGTTTATTAAATCAAAGTAAGTAATAAGATCAAACTCAGCTATGTATTCAAAATGCACGATCATAAAAGATAGATGTCTTGGCTGCAATACAAATTTTAAACCAAAAAATAAATAAAAAGATGTTCCATGCAGCTGTAGAGTTTGAGTTACAGACTAGTTCTGGTTAACACAGTAACGATCTCAGCATTGAGAGCTTATGTTTCTTACAACGGAAGAGATCAGGATATTCATTAATATACTGCAGCATACAGAATATAAATGGCTTGCTTTACTTATTATTTTCTTCAGACTTTGTTTTAAACTTATTTTTTCAATCCACAAAAGAAGCCAAGGGGAGTATTTTTATGGGAACAGCATAAAAGCAGACCTAAAAATGCAAAAAAATAAAGACTGGATTAAGAACCAGCCCTGCACTAATGAGAAATGAGTTGCAGTCAAAAAAAAAAAAAAAAAAAAAAAAAAAGTCTTTCCACTTGTAATGTGAAAGGAAAAGAGAGCTCATCTTTTCTCTTGAACCTCACCTCTCACCAAATATGTCAATACATAGTTTTCATATTAAACATCTACCAATGTAGTAGGGCTAATGAGATCTATCTCTCTACTTCTCTATGTACTCATCCACAGTAATATTTAGGTTGAAATTCATAATACACTATCATTCCTTGAGGCCCTTTCTTAACATAGCAATGTTTCATTTTAAAGGAATAGAGATGGGGAAAAATTAAGGGAATAAAAAGAAGGGTCAAGAACAATGTAACACAATAATAGAGACACAATGGACACCAGGGAGCCATATAGAACTTTATGTATCTGGGAAAAGCCTGCAGCTTGGTTATTTAAGATAGATACATGCCTCTGCTCTGTCTGTGCACGTAGACAAGAAAGCAATACGGACCTCAAGTCTTGATACTATTTAATAAGAGTATACCTTTTGCATAGCTACAGGACATTTCTGCATCTCAGTTCAGTCGTCAGAAATCAATTTTATTGTCCTATAATACCTTTAGTTTCTTTTATCTCTAAATGTCACAACACAGAGACTAAAATTAAAGATTATTTTATTAAATTGAATGCAGAGACTTTTGTCTTAACTAATAAATACATTTTTGTCAGAAAAAGAGGTAAAGTTGGAACAACTGTACCATTCATCCAGGTGTGTGAATCAAAATATTTCTAATGAGAAAAATGTATTTGTATGTCTATTGCACCTTTGTATGCGTGTTATTAGTCCAAAAATATGTTTAGACACAAGTTCAAACTAAAAAGATAGCATATGAATACTGTATTAATAGTAATCCTATGCTTTCCCATAAATATTGAGCAACTTTAATTCAGTGCAATATTCTACAGGGCTTATAAAACATAAAAGACATAAATCCTGGAGGTCATTTACATGCAGCAGTTCTAGCTAGAAGTTGGTTAAAACTACACATAAAAAATTGGCATAGTCTTCCTCTTCAATATATGAGTTCAAAAAAAACATTGGGTTTATGGCATAATTTTATAATGATATTTATTGAGAATAATGTATTACGAAAGTTGGCTATCTATGAATTGGTATATGTTGAGTTTAGAAAAGCAAAGCACACAGAAAATATCCCATCATCTATTGTGAGTTAACAGGGCTGCACAATTCTAAACCAACTGGCAGTCACAATACTTTCAGAATTTAACACTTGGATTTGAAAGTTCAGCCATTTCATGAATTGAGAATGAGATACATGTAGGTCATCTGGACCACAACAGCACTATATACAATACATTCTACATTATGAGATGGAACATTCTGGGAGAGATTTCCTTAGTTTGAGCTCTATTTAGGTCACTTGTTTACAAAAAGACTAGAACAAACTAATATCTCTGGACATTAATATAGCATTTGTGAAAAGGTAGTAACAGTATTCTTTACCTCTTGGAATAGAATCTACTGTGTGCTTAGAAGAGTAGCTACCACAGAGTGACCATGTGATAAATGTCTGACATCTGTATTGCTGCTTAGTGTCCAACACTCTAGGAAGTCCTGGGAGCTCTTCTTTTTATAGTTTCCTTTATAGACTTTTTATCTATTTGCTCTCTCCCCTTACTCTATGGTTTTCTATGATGCAGTACACTTGACAATATTTCCACACCTTATTTTTCACTTGTAATGAAAAAATTAATTCATTTAACAAGTAGGTACTTATTAAATATTATGTGCTCACAGCATGTTATATACTGAAGACCCATGAATACTGTGGAGATTCATACAATGGATAAACTAATAGAGAGAGATAGAATGCCATTTGTTCAATAAGTTGACAACTGAACAGAAACCTATAGAAGAAAGACAGTAATCCAGGATGATGAATTTTTAGGGGGAAATAGAAAGTACGAGGGGAAAGTTCAGCAGGTCTTTGTTATGTGTTTAGGACATCACAGAAATCACGGAGCCTAGTACCAAGTGAGGAAAGTAGAGTGATGACTGTGGAAGACCACCATACTGATTATGCTCAAAGCAGGCGCAAGCAGTCCAGGCTATAAAGGAAGGGACAAAACATTCTTGTGTTGGGCTGGGAAGAGAATTTGGGTAAGAGTCATTCTGACCTTGGCTGCGGGTTATCTCATATTAAGTGTCACAGCTTCACAGGCCATTTCTCTGGTCTCTTCCACAGCTGCTGGTGCTGTATAGTGCCTGATGTCGACCCAAGAGCCATCCAATGTCTTTGTGAGTTACACAAGCTTCCACTGGACTCACTTCTTCAAGCTTGCTAAGTGCCTCTTTAACTCTTCTAAAATACCCTGCACGACTCTCAGCCCACTTAGGGTATAATCAACAAGGTGGTCCCTCACACTGATGAGGCTACCAACGAAGACATAGTGAGCTTCCAAAGAAAGGTGACTTGTTAGTCATTGCAGTGTGAGAACATTGAAGAATTTGAGCAAATAAATGACACAATTAAATATAGTAAAATAAAACAACAAAACTTTTGGGTTTTTTGCACATCGATTATAAGGGGGAAATGAAATGCAATTAGAAGGTTTTTCCAGTTACTTTGATGAGAAATGATAGGATTTTGGACACAGGAAGCAATGATGAAGACAGGCAAAGGATTTGGATTCTACGTTTACAGCATCTGATGTAGAACCTACAAAGTCAGGGTAAACAAGTATCCACAAATTAGATGTAAGAAAGAGAATGTTAGCAGCTTCAATGATTTTGATAGGGATAGAATTTATTTTTAATGAAATCAGAAAAATTTTAATAACATAGAGTGTAAGGAATCAGGGAGAATGAGTAGACTATAGATGTGAATTTGTTTAGATTTCAAATGACATATTTATGTGGAAAAATCAAATAGACTTAGAGGTGAAATGTTCAGATGTGGTTTCTACAGGGTGGGCTTGTATATATTTTGGATAAGCCCATGACTTTCTTGCACTGACTCCGTGTTCCTAGTCCGTCTTCTCTTTCCATCCATATACGCAGTGTGGCCACAACAGTAATGCCTTCTTTTCCATCCCTCCAGCTAAGCAGTGGTAGAGATGCAAGTGGCCCTCTCTGTACTCAAGATACATGAACATATGGCATGAATCTAAGGGATCATCTGACCAATTTCTTATTCTTTTTTTTTTGCCACCCTTCTGCATTTAGCCATTATTTTCCTTAAGTGTATCTCTGAATCCACATTTCACTGAACTTCAGTCTCATACACAGCAAGATGCTGGGGTGATTATTGACTCTAAACAGAAGAAAACAAGATAAGACAAATTAATTGACTAGTTTTGACTATCCAGTCTTAGTCAGAATATTAATCCTGCAGATAAAAATGGGCATTCTGAATCATGTCTCTCCCATTAGTCTGAAGATAAGTGCCTTCTCCTTTCCATTCACAATCATTTCTCACATTTTCATTCAGACTTATCCTCCCCTTATGTCTTTCTTGTGTGTTCTAATTGTATTTAACAACAGGAAATGGAATTGCATTTACTCTTGAGGATTTTGATGACTCATTAGACTGAATGACTTTGTAGGCTGCATTAATGTATTTTTCATGACATATAACATATAAAATGTATTTAAATTATATATAATATATTTTATTATATATTTATTATAATATATTATATAGTATTTATTATATATTTATTATATAATTTAATTATATATAATATATGGATTATAATTGTTCTAGTTTGTATTTTCTATATTTTCTTTGTGTACTTTTTACTCTCAATACTTTCCAACATTAATTTTTAATTAAATATATTCATTTATCAATAGAGTTACAACTTACACTCTCTAATCTTGTCTCTAAAATCTTCAAATGATCCAAATCCATGAAATATTCACCAGTACAATGAGCGTCATCCCTTGGAATGTCTCAGACACAATGCACATGCTGTGCAAAAATCACAATCTGCATACTAGTACCCCTGCATTTCTAAAGCTGTTTCTGATTACTGATTGAAAATTCCCCTGTTCTTCATTAAAGACTGAGATTCTTTTAAAATGCTTATTTACGGCTGCATGGTCCTCAGGGGCAGACTGTGGATTTAATCGCCTACAGCACCAAATCTCTTTTAACATTTGGCCAACTGAGCATTGGATAACTTGTTGGCTAAAGGGTAACACATTTTTACTTAGTGCATGGGTAAGGTAGCTACAATCTGATATGCTTCATTTACTTCCAAGTATTATTAACACTAATGAGCATTATGTCCACATACCAAGAAATGGTACAGAATAGAGTCACTGCTTCTTGAAGTTCATTAAATGTAGTATTAGGGCAAGACTAATTTTAGAATGTTCTTTAGAGATGATGAAAACAAATACTCTATAATTTAAAGAAAAAGATTGTTTCCATGTTTAATAGGTACCATGTATTCAAATAAAACTATGAGTATAAAAATGTACTTCCTAAGAATGATAGAAGATAATTAATACACTAGAGTAAAATAATTTGTTAAATTTTAATGATTATTATTTCTACTGATAGAAGTAAAACAGGCCAGTGTCCATGTAGATTTTATATCCATTTTTATGCATGTGATCTATACCTTTCTCATTCAAGTTTAATTTTGTCATGTCATTATCGTGTGTGTTTATAAGCTTCTAGCTGTGTGCCTGCAAAATGAAATGAAAAGAAGTCGTTCTTCTTGGAAACGTGTTTATTTATTTATTTTTGTGCTTTAAATCCAGAGTGGATTTTCAAGGTTTCTCCTCAAATGATAACCTTCATGAATCACAGGAATTTCAGAACATCTCTGGATTAGTCTAGCTTCGGTGAGGTTCAAGGAAGCAACAGAATTCCTACAAAGAGAAATGATAAGCAGCTATAATAGATATCACTCAACACAGCACCAAATATAAATCAAAACTAACGAACACCCTCCCCCACAAATCCTCTCAAGTTAAGTTCCTTGAATTTAATTATTATAGCAAATGGTAATATAACAAGGGTGTCTACTGTCAGGAAAAAATGTTGAAAACAGATGTGAACCATACAAAGCATATGTAAAACACATGTGATCCACAGCAAGGTCACAGGACCCATTGAAAGAGCACATGTGGAGTTCGTGAACCACATGTGGACACATGTTGAAAAATCACGTGTTTCTGTTCACTGCCAAGACTCAGATCATATTCTAAAGAAATCAGGGGCTCTTAAATAAACTTTGTACTTCTTAAGGTAAGTGGATACCTTTTTGTTTAAAAAAATCTTAGTGCAAGCAGACAAGAGTCCTCAAATCTAACTCTGGGCTTGAAAATACTCAAATCCTTGTTTCACTCCTGTTTTCCTATTCCAGGATAATTCAGTTGATTATTGCAAGGGAGTAAAGATTTCTTTCTCACCCATAGCTAATTCTTTGAGGATGCCATGGCTTACAAAGAAACCTAAGCAAACAAAAACTAAGTGTGAGAATTAGGAGAAAGTATGGATTGAATTGGGGTTTTTGTTTTTTTAAAACAATCAAACTACCCAGGAACCTATGGCTTATTTATGATTTTGGAATAAAATTAAATTCTTCATTCATAGGAATTAGCAAAAGTGAAAAAAACTCAGAGTAGAATGCTTATTTCAATTTATAATGTGAAAATAAGATATGTATATAATTTAAAATTAATACTAAAAAGACATATACATGGACATAGGCAGTCCTATAATATGTTAAATATATTTCACCCTTATTTTCTACATGATAATAATAGTAGTACTCTTTCCAAATGCATTAATTTATTTAAAATTTAAATATATCATGTTTGCCTCACAAATGAGAATCAAGTTACATCATGTCCAGGTACAAATTCTCAATGATGAATGTGATCATAGTATATACCTAAAATGCACCAATAAACTCAAGACGGGAAAAATAAATATATTATCATTCATCTCTTCTACAAAATGATAAAATATCCTGTAAAACTAGAAGTAGATTTGATAATTACATGTTCTTGTATAAAGAATTTAGAAAATCAGAACAAGGAGAAAAGGTATACTTCAGCTCATTTAGCCATAGACAGTTCTTCAGGGAGATTATGGGCTTTATTTGTGTCTCAGTTTCTATGAAAACAAGATGTGAACCCTAGAACTGTTTAATATGATTGTACCTTTCATGAATATTATGTGCAAAAATCACACAGCAAATACCAATAGTCTCTATCTATCTATCTATCTATCTAATCAATTGTTCTCATCCATGGTTTATATATAAAAAACTCTGAGATTAAGAAAAAAGCCATTACCACATGAGCAAAAATTAATTGGAATAAAGCTAGAATATAGGTATTTTTTCTTAATGTTTCTTATTCTCTTTTAAAAAGCAAAGTTGAATGGAATAGTTCATGTTGCCATGATTTTCAGTTATACTTAATTGGATGGACATTTATTGACACTATTGAAAATCATGAAAGTTCTGTCATATTCTCATTCGTAACATTTTATAATTTTTTGAGATAGAGGTTCACTACATAATTCAAGTTAGCCTTGTATTTACCATATAACTCAAGCTTACCTCAAAGTCATGGCAACCATCCTGTTTCAGCCTCCCTAGGCTGAGATTACAGGCATGATCCAACACACCTAGCTTTTATACATATTCTAAGGAAAGTAGATTCACAGAGAATCTCAGAATTTGCTCTAGGTGTGATGTAAAATTTTCTCATTCTTAACCAGCACAGATTTATTTTTTAGAATGCCTCCAAAATTAGAGTAAATCCTTTAGATTCTGAATATGATTTTTTTTCCATATATATGCAACACTGAGTGTGTTTGGGGCACTTTTTAGGTATAGAAAAGTTCTTAACTTTTACTTAAAATACATTATCAGACTTCAATATTGAATCAAATGTGAAAAATAAATATAGTTGCATTTTTTTCTTTTTCTGTGAGTACACCACCATCAAAAATAATTTATCACTTAATATTTTGCCCTGAAAGCAATCGTAAGTGTGACCCTCATGAACTTGAGTCTATATCAACCAAACAAAACACGACTTGTAATATTAGATTCTTTATATTATATACGCCCTGAATTTCTTCAGTATGCAAGGTATCTTAGTTAAGAAAACTAACTCAACAACTGTGATATTCTATTAGTAAATGTAGTTGTTAATTCTGATATGTCCAGTTCATTCGATTAAGAAATGCTTTTAGGAGATTATTGGACTTTTCTTCTGGATGTGTCTTTGTGGGCCATGTAGGTGTGAACTTGGACAATATAGATGATTCCTTGTCTGGTCTTCACTGGCACTGTTCCTTTTCATTCTTATCCACCTAAGCAGTGTGACACCACTCTTCCCTATTTGTCATGATATTCCTATTTTGGTGTCAGTTCATAACAGATTACAAATACGAGCCATTTAAAGCTTTCCTTGTTTATATTGGGAGTGTTAGTGATTTTATTCAACAATAAAAATGTTGATTGATATAGAAAAAGAGTGTCCTAAAATTGAAGTTGTTACTGTGACTGGACAGGATTATGTGATTTAGAGTCTTTGGACCTGTTTTTCAGCAAGACTTTGGGCAAGTTTAGAGATGTGGCCTGGAGAAGTCCTTGAATTTTTTACAAAGAGCTTGATGAATGCTTCTTGCTAGAGCTCAAAAGACCTTCTAATAGGAATGAAGACACAAAAGGCCAGGCTCGAGTTTTCAATTGAGAACCAAGTCTCCACTGGCATTTATATTAGTGGCAATCTGTGTTATACTGTGGCAAAAGATTACTGTTCATTGTACTCATGTTCTGAAATATTACAGGAGAACTAACTAGATCAAGCACAGTAGACTAATAAATCTAGCAAATGAAATTATAAGACATTCCAACGTTTAGTTTATAGCAAGGGTAATGATGGCTGCTTTTATAATGATAAGTGAGGGGAAGACAAAACAGAAAGATTTTAAAAGCCTTAAATTTTGACCCTGAATAAGTCACAAGCTTAATTGGGGCCAAAACAATGATGTTTCGTGAAAGATCTGTGCAGCTGAAAAAAAAAAAAAAAAAGAATTTGTACAGAGAGAAGAATAAAGATATCTTGAGGGCATCTTAGGAAATAGTAAGCCTCCACCTATCCTCCAGTTCAAGGCCACAAAAGTATAATTCTTCATCTGAGAAGAAAGCTTCTGAGTCCCCTGTCCAAGAAAGTTACTCAAGGAAATTGGTTCTCTGTAATTCATTTCATTTTGTTCAGCCACAAGACATTCAGGGTCTGTGGCATCTACAGTCCAGGGGGATCTAACTATGCCCACTGACAGCAGGCTGGTGCCATTCTGTGTAATTCTGACTTTACTGGTATCTCAATGCAAGATATACAGCACCATAGAGATTTCTAGCCAGATATCAAAGTAATCCAGGCAGGAAGCTCATGTTAGGGTAAATTGTAAAGCTGTAAGAATAAAGCCAAAGATACAGTGGAGACCCTAGGAAGTGGGAAATGCTAGTAATATGAAAAGTTTGCTGAGAAAACTTCAGGTTCAATGGAGCCAACCCAAGAGAGAAGACATATGATTTGCAACCAGTGAGACCTCAGGAGTGGGGCTTTCAAGACCTCATGTTTTATCAACACATGTTCCAGATGGCAGCTATAGAACTACAGGGATTAGTGATTATTCTGCTGGATTTTGGTCTTGTTTTGGTCAAATTCATTCCACTGTTCCTCCCATTTGGAATGGAAGTGTTTAATCAATGTCATTGTACTTTGGGATTCTGTGACCTGTTTTTGTTTGTTTGTTTGTTTGTTTCCAGAAGTCTAAATCTAAGCATTTGCCTTGAGTATTAGAAGAGACTTGGACTCAAACTTCTGAATAATTCCACAAATACTGTGACTTAGGGAAAGGCACTCCTTTGTCTCTAACTATACATGAGATAGTTGTATTGCATTAAGTAAATAGTGAACTTCGTGTTTCTTTAGAGATTAGATAAGGTTTAAGTATGTAGACAAGTAGGTCAACTAAATATATTGAAAGTAGTTAGGGTTCACTGAGGAGTTAATATGAAAGACAATAAAGATATATTTATTGAAGGCAAGCATGATAAAAAAGAAAGGTAGTATACTTCCATATTTCCCCTAGAGATAACAGCAGTGATGGATATTCTAAGTAGACATCAACCTCCCTAGCTCATTTCCTTTCCAGATATACCTATGCTTGCTAACTCACTTGTCTTCTCACTCGATTCCCATCTAATCAATATTATTTTGGTGACTGGTAATATTGTGCATTGATTATAGGTTGTACATAACTTACTTTTGTACCCACTTCACCTTATAATTTTACCCCATAAAATTTTGCTGGGAACTGGGGTCCAGGTAATCCACATTCTGGTCCCCTTTCTGTCCCACTTAGGGGAGCTATCGTTTCTCTCAATAAATTTTTCTTACTTTTCACCTTTGTTGTTCCTAGAATTCATTCCTCAGTTCTAGAAAATATAAACTCATGCTTTCCATATCTAGCAGGTTGGGAGTTTGGATTTCCCTTGTTTGGATTATTTTTGCTTGTTTGGATTATTTGCCCTGACACATTTTTTTTATTACTTGCTCCCCTATATCATAAGATGTATTTTGGTATAATTTTCACAAAGAGTTGATTGTGTATTTAAGCCTGATATGCCATGTGCACTGAATTAAGAAATGACTAGATAGGACACAGCTGAGTTAATAGGCCATGTCCACAGGGTAACCAGGTGAGACAAGTAGGGATGGTCTCCGGTGCTTGCACAACCTGCTGTGGTTCTGTTCTTCTTATTTCCTCCCTGGCATCCATTAACTAAGCTGCTTTGCTCATCCATGCTTTTCCATCATGGTGTTCCTGTCTTGGAACCAACAGACTATGGACTGAATACACCAAAAGTGTGAACTAAATTAAATCTTTCTTCCTCTAAGTAATGAGTGTCAGGTATTGTGTCTAGCACTGGGAATGGTAACTGATACATTAGGTATGGCACACCTGAGTTGCCTGGGTTGTTTTAAATGGAGAGGCATTGTAGTGGGCCATATTTGAAATATATAATGCTGTTAATGTATATAAGTAGTAACTTTTCTATTTTATAATTTTATTATAGCACACGAATCTTCAATCTACAGCCAGAGGGTGGATATTCTTGTGATTTATTAGGTAGAAAGATACTCAGGAGAATATGTATAGATAATTATTTTGTTACAGTTCCTGATGATGCAGATGCTTAATTTTGCAGTCTCCATAATGTGCATTATTTCTCAAGGGAACTCTCCACCATGTTCAAAGGTGCCCAAACTAACCTGTATTCTCCCCGTTCCCTCACTTCCTCTCCCCTTCTTCCCTCTCTCCCTCTCTCTCTCCCTCCTTCCTTCCTTCTCCTTCTCTCTTTCTCCCTCTCTCTGTGTCTCTCCCTCTCTCTGAATACTTACTTTATTTCTGAAATTCACACTGAAGATTTTTAAGTAAAATAAACTAAGTACATTTTTAAAATGTCAAAGACTTATGGTAGAACTAACTTAATCCATAGAAATTTGAAAGAATTTATGTTTCTGAGAATATTTGCTGGAGAGCAGAGGTAAGAGAATGTATGAGATAAACAAGAGGACAAAGGAATGTGTGCCTCAGGTAAACCCAACACACTTCATCTTTGTTATAGGTTTGCCATTTGTGAGGCATTATTCTGACTCTAGAATTATCAGCCCTGATAACAGAGGTCTGAACAACTGCCAGTCCTTTCCTTCAGATCTTCCCAGTAAGAGGCTGGGGAACAACCATGTGAGCATAAGGCCTCCCAGAACCAGGACTGGTACTTCTGTCAGCTTGTGCTCCTTTCTTCTATGGCTGCTAACTTCTTCTTTTCTGGACTAACAAAAATTATTTTATGGTCCTTTAATTTCTAGCATGCTTAGATTTTATTAAAAATACAACAAAATATGTGTTAATGTTTATACATGGAAGCCCACTGTGTGTCCCAGTGCAATGAAATTTTTATGTCAAGTAAGATGGGTTGGCAAATGACAAAAGATATATTTCCTAGGGTTGGGGTTAGCTCAGTGGTTCCAACGCCTGCTTTGCAAGTGCAAGGTCCCAGGTTCAGTCCCCCGTAATCACATACAACAATACCAGCCATGACTTACACCCACCAGTAACCAGGACGACATACCCACAACGCCAGGCATAATGGCTCATGCCTGTAATCCCAGAACTTGGGAGGCAGAGGCAGGAGGATTGCTGAGTTCGAGGCTGAGTTCAGGACCAGTCTGAACTACAAAGAAAGACCTTGTGTCAAAAAACTAAAAAAGAAAAAGGATATATTTCTCATGATGAGATAGAAAATAATTTATTTTGAAAATTTTTATTGGTCAAATATCAAGGAAGAATTATTTATTACAAGAACAGTATGTTTGATTTAAAATTTTATTTAATTGACTTTTTTTGATGGGGCACTTTAGTGAAAGAGATCTGAGTGTTTCAATATTTTCATTTATTATCTATCATTCCACTACAGAAAGTAGTATTATTCATTTATACAAAATTTTTTCAAGCTAAATGAGCCTGGGAATACAATTGATGACAGACATCTTTCTATTTCTAGTATTTATTTTATAAGTTGGTACATTTTCTGTATCTCTTTCCCTTGTTCAAGAGAGTATACATAAACTGCACTCAGAAATCAAATTGAGTTAAAGTTTGTAATTCTCTTTTAAAATCATCTATAAAAATCATCATATATTTTAAATTCACTGCAGCCAGTTGATTTTTAAAAACATGCCAGAGACTTCTCAAAACAAGTCTAAACTCTCCTCTTTCTATCACATCCATTCATATACACATAAACACACACACATAAGACTGATAATATAAACATATTGATTTTAAAATTTAATCTACTATAAAGAAAGCAAAGCAAGTGAATTATACATTGAAATCTACATGTGTTCTTAATTGTGCCTGAAATCTGAGACTTACTTTTTCTCAAAGCCTGGTGCATTAAACTGTGAAGTATATAAACAAAACATTTAAATCATTTATACCATATCTGGCTTTACATCTACGATTGCAAATAATATCTCAACACACATTCATAAACTGGAAACATTTCTAGTTGGTGAAGACACTAGCTGTTGTGCTCATCACTAATGAGGACAGTGTAGAGTTCTAAAGATTTACCTTGGATCCAAAATAGAGTTTGCTCTCTTGAAAAATGCTGAGGTGTCCCTGAGGCTAGTATACATATTGAAACCTTTATAACATTAAAATGATTCCCACAAATGCAGCAAGAAGATGATTTATCTTAGTATCACTTGATGCCACCATGGCTTGTTTGAAAGCACTATTATAAAAGGACTCGAAAAAACTTTCCAGCACAGTGCATGAGAATAAGGAACACACTTCTGACTCCAATAATGGGAGTGGTTGAGTTTAATTCCACCTACACATCCTTATTAACTGAAAACATTATTTGCAAGCTGCAGGACTTCAAACTTCTGGTTTCAGCTGCAATGTTGTTTGCCAGGACCACATAAAGCTTTATTTCCCCCAAGGTTTCTACAATATAACACTTTTGGATGATATTCACTTCCTTCTTACATTTCTCTGTGTCTCTTCATTTTGAATTTTTTACTGTTCTCTTAATTATCTGTGCATAGACATTAATTTCAAAATGAACAAAGAAACTCCATTGTGACTTTCCCACCACACTTTATATGATAACATCACTTACGAATGCTAGTTACAAGTTTCCAGTCAGACATGTGGTTGATCTAAATTTGTGGGACAACAGCATTCAGATGTCTGCTTTCAATTTGGGTGCACATTTTCCTGTGTTATTTTCCCCTCTTTTTATGGCTGTATTAATTGTTACCAGAAGTCTCTATGAAATGACTGAGTAACTCAACAATGGAATGTAGCAGATTAGAAATTGCTGCTTCACTCTGTCTGAGAAACTGTCATTGCAGACTAATCCTGATGGCTTGGGCACCTTCATGGAATGCTGAACCACTTGATTCTCCACATGTGGGCACTAGCTGACCAATGGGACATACACTGTCCAAATGCTGATGCTTTTATTGACCTATTTGACACTGATAATACTTGCAGAAATGATGAAGAGAAAACTATCCCATCAGTATGGGAAACAGGACATATGGAAATTGGTATGTTGCAGCTCATTAAGCCTTAAAAAACTAAGGTTAAGGATTAATCCAAAGTCTGTAGCCGGTATCAAAGCCATAAACTAGCAGCATACCTCGGCAACTTAGCAGCAGGATGGAGAGCAAAGAGCCTTGTGGCCTGATTTCTCAGAAGCAATCCACTATTTGGCTAGGTTTTGTTTTGCATACTCTTCTAACACAGTGCAATATTTTCTTTCATTAAAGTATTAACAATAATAGCATAAATAACATTACTCATCACTTGAGTTTATGATTTTAAATGAAATTTATAAATACTGCAACTTGCAATATACATCACTTGCATGGATCCAAGCTTGAAGGCCCTAGCAAAAAGACAGTGGGGGAAGGGGACAATGTTGAGATTGTAACAAAAAAGTAAGGAAACAAATTTTATATATATGGGGGGTGGTAGGGTGGGTGGGGCTATGGGAAAAAATGAGAATTAAGTTGTGTCCTTTACTGGTACAAATCCCCATTATGGAGTGCAATCATGATGTGTATATTTAATGTACCAATAAAGATAATTAAAAAAAAAGACAGTAGAGGAAATGTCATTAGGGTAAATGTTAATAGGGTAAATGTCATGAGGTCAAATAGAAAGTACAGCATGGGTGTTTAGATGGAGATGAAGGTATAATTTGATTTAGTCTTTCATGAAATAATATGATAGTGAGGTTCCTCAGAGACTTTTCCTTTGGATATAGACCCAGTATTGGGATTGCTGTGTTGAGAAACCTTTCAGTTGTTTTCTATAATGGCCAACTAATTCCATTCTTTTCTTCTGTCCAGTACAATATATTATTTAACTATGTTCACTCAGAACCAAAGATAGAAATATGGTCTGAGTGTTTTTGTATCCTTACAATCCATATACCAAAATCCTAACTCCCAGGTAGATAATATTGTAGAAGGTATGACCTTTGAGAAGATGATTAGCTCCTGAGTATGGATCCCTTATGGATGATATTAGTACCCTTTTGAGATAGATCCAGGGCACTAATTTCTCTTGTCCACTATGTGAGAATACATCATGAAGTTGCCATCTCTGAGCAAGATAGAAAGTCCTCACTAGACATAGAATCTTCACCCTCCCTCATCTTAGCTTTCCCAGCATTCCTGAATGTAGAAAATAATTTGCTATCATGTATGAGTCTCTCAGTTAATGATATTTTGTTATACAAGCCTGTATGGAGTAAACAATGATAAAAGTTTGTAACTACCTTTGGTCTTCATGTCGATTCCAACAAATGTTCATCTAAGAAATGTTTCCTGAATGTAAGTTACACTGAGTTATTTTGGGTCCATAGAAAAGGTTACAGCAAGTCCAGGTTAGAATTGCAAGAGATATTACAGGAAAGTATGGGGAATCTTCAGAATATGAGGTTTATAAAAGGTAGACAATGATGAAGATAAATTAAGAAAGAATTTCATTTTGAAGCACGAAAACATTCTCTTTCCTCCCCTGATCTGTAATCAAGTGACCTAGGGAGAGATAAGAAAGTAGCCCTTCAGTGCATCACAAACCTATACCATCAAGTGGCTCAGTAGTGAAACCCAATTTCTAATGGTCAAGACTATTTGATAGTCAAATATCATTGCCAAGATTTTTAATAAGCCATTCATAAAGCTCTGAGTTTGATAAACATGAAAGTATTTCATGAAATCTTTGTTCTCACTTGTATTTGAGAAGAGGAAATGATTCAAACATTGATCCCTGAGATTTGGGTTTTTGTTAATTATTCCCTCATCAGGTTAAGGTATGCGATTAGGTCTTTTCACTGTTACTGTGGGACTAGAAAATAGTAACACATGTCTAGTGCATCTTTCTACCAGGTTTCTGCATGAGTTTCCCTCTGTTGCATTTTGTAAAAATTAATCTGAATCCTTATTGATATTAAAATTGATTACTCCCGCAATAGTAGTGACTGCCCTACACATCTGCCAGCCATTCAAACACACTGTCCTACTGGGGACGTGCAATGCTCTGCTTTACTGCACACACTACACCCTACAGGGCTGTATCCGTTCCTTTCAGTGTTAACCCAGGCTGTGATTGATTCACTCCTTTGGAAGGTCAAGTAACTATTTTCTGGTGCAATCAATGAATCTCATGGTCACAAGCCCACTCTTATGATAAAGTGAAACTTACAGCCAAATGTTACACAGCATGGAGTTCTGTGTCTATGGATCAGGTACTCCATAATGTCCTGCATAGTTTTGATGCTTTGAAAACAGAAAAGAAACATATATGGTCATAAGTTCGATTCTGTAGGAATAAACAGACCTTCTGAAGGATGATGTGGCTTTCTACAGTAAGCATGGGCCACTTGGTTTGTTATAGTAATAGAGCTATATTCAAAATTTACTGTAATTCTCATTTTTTCTACTTCTTTTAGAGCTTCTTTGACACTGAATATGATCCAATCTCTGATGTTTCCACAATAGTATTTTTATATTCCATGTCTGGAGAATGTTTCTAGATCAGTGAATTTTTACTTACTCTTACATTCTTACCCTCTTCATCAAGCACCCTCCAAATGCAACTCCAATAAAGCATCCTTGGCACTGGCTGGCACATTCCAGCTAAGGCTCTCCATCTTCTCTAACGTGTAATATTTTTTCTTGATCAGCATCTGCATTTGTCCAGCCAAGATGTACTTGGATTTAATCTTAATTATAAATATATGGGTCAACCAAGGTGTTGTGGAAATTACTGACAATCTCTCCTACGGAAGAGGAGTTTCTTAGCCTTCTCAAAAGCAGAAATGCTGTTCTAATGAGGAAAAAGTGGGCCACCTCTATGAATGTGGAGGGTTCAGGAGCTGGCATAGTTTGTTAGTTAGTGCTCTCAAAAAGGATCTATATCTCAGAGGAGATCTGCTTCTCCCAGGGATGGATCTGCCCTAGCACCCATGGTGATCCCCATAAACATAAAGATCTGCCCTAGCACCCACGGCATTCACTCACAGACCAGGAATAGACAGAGGGAAACAGGTCCTTCACGGACTGCATTAGAGAATCCAGAGGGGCAATAAGAAAGGTCTTACTGTACTCATCTGAGGCTACTATCAAGACAGAATGTTTTTATATCCCCCTTCTGTCCCATTTCTGCATGTATGTCTGAGTACACTACTCAGATTACTTTTGCCAAAACCAATGAAGGGAACTCAGAAGGGGCCACATAGAACAGAACACACATGCATAGACTGTCAGGGCAACTGCATGGGAAATCAACTGTACTCTTCCCTGAGAAGCATCCATTCATCTACATGGGACCTCTGGGGTTATACTTTTATGGAAAAAAGGGAGGGAGAGAGGAAGAGAGAGAGAGAGAGAGAGAGAGAGAGAGAGAGAGAGAGAGGAAATCAGTTAAAAATTCTATCTCTAAGCTTCGAGGGCACCATGGGATGAATCATGTGGAAAGCCCGGATAAGAGCAGATCTCTGAATGTAGATCAACTTTTATCAAAGCCAACTGCTTGGTGTACAAGTAGGACAAAAGACATTGTTTAATACATGCAGAGATAATGATGTTTTCCAGTTGCTCAACTAGACACCAAAAGATATATTCTAGTCTAATACTTCAAAGCATGAGAGATCACAACTGAAAGCTCACCATAGCCACATATAATGTCTGCATTCCATGGTTAGGATTTGTGAAAGGAAACATTGCACTCTTTATCTCTGCAATTCTGTAATGAGAAGAAAATATTCTTATTATGAAAATATATATAGGTTAACAAAATGATGATTTTAGTACACAAAGCTATAGTTGCCATTTTTTTCAATACCAGAGATTGAACTCAGAGTTTGGCACTGGCCAAGCAGGCATATCACCACTGAGGTACATCTCCAGGGATACAGTTGGAAATAGTAATGTTATCATAACACTAGTAATGTTATCATAATAGTAATAATAT
The DNA here is from genome assembly GCA_004026965.1 of Petromus typicus. Classification (NCBI taxonomy): domain Eukaryota; kingdom Metazoa; phylum Chordata; class Mammalia; order Rodentia; family Petromuridae; genus Petromus; species Petromus typicus. The sequence continues at coordinate 66,278 of PVIR01005926.1, forward strand.
CATAACAATGATATTTGGTGAAGCAAGGATTTAGAGTTTAAGAAGATTATTTTAAATAAGCACTATAAGTGTATTAACTTCACATGGTTGATTTTACAAAGTACTAATATAAAGATTTATAGGATTAATTTTCATATGGTACAATCTGTTGTTTTTGGTTTTAAAGTGATTAACACACCTTAATTTTTCAGTAAAATGGAGTCAAATAACATAAACCATTTGTCACAGTATTGTAGTCCCTCATCACCTTTTATTGCCTAAATAATAATGATTGGTCTTGAAGTAGGAATTTTTCTGCCTCATCCTCCCAAGTCCTGGGATTTCAGATCTGCCCAAACACAATTGGCTTCAATTGTTCTCAATATATAAAATGGTGTGTGAGAGAATAATTTCAACACATTTTCTAATTTCTGAGCTCTTCAATTTGATTCTTGTCTCTTCTTTTGTTATCTTCCAGCATTACTTTTAAATAAACCATACAAAATAACATCTAGCTTGCAGAATTTTGATTCCTTTTCTTGGCCCTTTGATTGCACACCTGGGGATCTGTATATATAACTGGAAATAATTTACTAGAACTTACTATAATCTCTCAAGTACAAGACCCTCAGTTTGTTTCCCAGTAATGGAAAAAATAAATAAATAAATAAGTAAATATCTCTTGTTATTTTTTGATATTCTTACAGGAGGACACTATATCTTCATTTTTGCTGTCTTTGTGTTTTTATATGGTTGGTTTGCTCTAGGTGTGAAAGAGAAACTGGGTGAGAGAAAAAGAGAGACACAGCAGACAGACAGACCAAGACAGAGGCAGAGAGGTGAGACAGATATTATAGTGCATCTTTCAGATAAGATATTGTCATCTTTTCCTTTATCTTCTCCTTCTTTTTTCCTCTCCCTCCTCTTGGACTACCTTCTTATTTTTCTTCTTGTATGTCTTCTTTGGAATCAAGGAAAAGAGTAAAGGAAAATGTATCTACTCTACTTCATCTTTAACAATGTGACTTTAAATGTAGGAAATGTTTTTGAATTGCTTTTAAATTATTCAGCCCAGGCCTCGGGACTTAGCTCAGTGGTTCCAGCATCTGCCTAAAAAGCACAAAGTCTTGAGTTCGATCTTAGGTACCACATATCACAACGATGGTTGTGGTGCCTCATGCCTGTAATCCAGCACTCAGGATGTGAGGCAGGAGGATTGCCATGAGTTTGAAGCTAGCCTAACTACATAGTGAGTTCAGGGCCAGCTTGAACTACAAAGGGAGACCCTATGTTAAAACAAACAAACAAACAAAAAATATATTCAGCCCAATTCTCACATCTGTCCAGATTTGCATATCAGTCAACATTGAACAAAATGCTCTGTACACACACACACACACACAGACACACACACACACACACACACATGTATGTATGTATGTATGTGGGGATTTCAGAAGGTAACTGAAAATCAGGGCAATATATTCATCTGAATATTTCAGAGCTGAATGTGCTTTTAAGAAGTGAGGCCTGGTTGAAGGGTGTAAGTCACTGGGGACAGCACCTGGAAGGGCATGCTCCTGTCTCCAGCTCCTCTCTGCTCTTGCTTTGCTTTCTGACTGCTGTGGTGCTAAGGAGTTTTTCAGCAGCCTTTCCATCATGTTGATATCTGTGTTAGAGCTAGACAATGATACACAGGCCGAACTTTCTGAAACTTTAAGAAAAAATAGGTATATTTTCCTATAAGTTGCAGTTGTTTGATACTTGGTCCAATGATGAGAATATATATAGAGAGACAGAGAGATAGATACATACATATATATGCCTATTTATGCACACACATATATATGTGTGTATCTGTCTACATCGACAATGAAAACAATATTGTGATTTCAATTAACATGAGACTTTCTCTCATACAATTTAAGATCCATTAATAATTTGTTACAATGTAAACTAAGTTACCTTCTTTTATGGAAATTCTATATATTTCTATTGAGTTTCCCTAGTTAAGTCTTCAATATTAAACTATACTTCCATACAAGCCTTTGAGATTTATACATCCTTACTCTTTCCCCTTTTGTAATTACAATACTTTTTAAGTGACATTTAATAACATTTCAGTTAATATAATGACCAATTGCTTCAGGCAGATGAGGAATCTCAGCAGATTATTTGGAATTCTCAGAACTCCATAAATTTGGTGTATGGTTGACTTTCTTAATAACTAATTTCTCTCACCACTAAGAGCCTTGAACATGCAACTGGTAATTGGCAGTAACAATGAGAAGCCGAAGCTCTCCAAATTCCACTCAGGGTTCCTGAAGTCATATATGTCTATGCTACAAAGTATACTATGTCTTTATTAGTAGTTATATTTTTTTGTACTAGGGATTGAACTCAGAACCATGTGCTTTCAAGGCAGATGCCAGAACCACTGAGCTAAATTCCTGGCCTTTCTTAGTGATAGCTTTTAAGATATCTTTGAAACCTTACAGAACTGGAGTTGCCCTGAGTCTTTGAAGGCATCATTCAAATGTTACATAATTTTACATTTTGTGATTATTGAAAAAAGTTCTCAGACTAGTGAATCATTGTGCACAAGCATGTTGTATTCTTTTGCACTAAATAAACTTCATGATCAGAACTAATGTAGTTTAGAATACTTTGGTAGTTAGTATAACTATTCTGATAGTAATATTGGTAAAAGCTAAAAAGGCAGAAATTAATCTCATTGCTTATACATGTCTTTTGTTGTAAATAAAATCTTACTGAATTATTCAAAAATCTTTCAAATGACTCTGCTCCCTACATATAGCCAAGTGAACTAATGAATGAATTTGTTATGATATGACATTTTTCTCTCAAAATTCAGGTGTAGTGGGGGCCGGGGAGTTAGCTCAGTGGTTCCGGCGCCTGTCTTGCAAGCGCAAGGGCCCAGGTTCAATTC
>PVIR01005927.1:11155-69412 GCA_004026965.1 Petromus typicus
CAAACCTCTTCCTTCACACTGTCCTGTGCTACCTAGCTAGAGGAATTCCTAAGGAATTTCAATCCTATCTTTCTAGTTTCCCATAGTTACATAGATAAACATCTATACATGACATACTCAGATACATACAGGCATTTGTGACATCCAGATTATCAATTTAGTTTTTAAACTTTGTCTCACTTCATGACTGTTTTTCCAGTTCAGCATCAGCAGATCTACCAGTTCCTTGAGTGATGGCCCAGCTTTCTGGTCCTGCCACTGAAGCATGGTTGATGTTATTGTTTTCCACTGATGAGCAAAATATGCTGTGTGAACACTTTGAGCATATTTCTCTCTCTAATTAGGGCAGATTTGGTGGAAGAAAAACTGCTTAGTCAAAGGACATATACATTTTAAGTTAATATAAAACACGTTCCGAAAGCTGGTATCTGTCAACATTCTGACAAGTAGCGTGTTGATGTTCTCACCACCATGCCCACACATCGGGCTCCGTGAGTGTGCGAGAGCTTTTTTCTCATGCCAATCTGATATTGGGAAGAGGTGCTTCATCCTTTTTTACATTTGCATTTTTGACAGCTGCTCTAGCAGACCACGGTTTCTTTTTGTCCATTCTTGCTCCTATTCCCCCTCCTCCTTCTGATATCTTCTGTAAGGAGCTCTTATCATTTTTTCCTTCCTAACTTGAAAGAGTATTTTGTGAAGTACAAATATCAACATATTCCTTTCTCTTGCAATATATATTTTCCATTAATTTTTCATTGGCTCCTAACATTTTTATGTTGTTTGTAGATGCATATGTATGTTTGTAGATGCATATCAAATATGATTGATACTGTCAAATATCTATTTTCCCTTTTTGATAACATGTGCATTTTCCTTGAGAACCTGAACATAGAGATCTAAGGATTCTAAGGGATTTCACTCAAATACACCCTTAGTTTCATTTTTAAAATTTAGATCTTTAATTTACATGGAACTTTTTCAATATGGTATAAGGATTTTATTTTTAAATGGCATAAAGTGATTTTCCATTTAATTACTGATGTGTTCCAGCGACATGTCTGGAATGGGCCCAGTTTTTTCATGAATTTTGCATATCACATTTATGAAATAACATACAATTTCACATTGCTATCCTGGGACAATGGTTTATGTGTTTTACTTTGTTGTGCTAATTTATTCATTAGGAGAACTTCCTGGTGTTTCACAATACTATAGAGCAAGTTTATCATAATGTATCTTAAAAATTTATAAAACTTTTATATTATCTGTGTAAAGTGGATGATAGAATACATACAAAGTAGACAAAATTATCCCAGATGTGATATAGATAACAAAACCAATGTACACTACTTTAAAAGATGACTAGTGTAGTCTTGCAAAATGGACCAAAGTGGGGGAAAGAGAAAGAGGAAAGATACAAATGAGGAGGGACAGCAGAGGAGTTGACCCGCATATGCTGTAGCACGTGTGGAAACAGCACACTGAACCCTACTGATAGTACAGTGTATCCAGATTAAATAAGGTATTCTTGTATAAAAGAAGATATCAAGAGACTAGATCCCAGACATGAAAGTAGTACTTGGAAAGCTACATCCACAATAAACAGAAAATATGCCCAACTTCATTAGTCATCAAGGAAATGCAATTTAAAACTGCAATGTGATATTACCAAGCCACCACAGGATGGGCTGAAATGACAAAGAAGAATGAGAAATATTACTGAGAGAGAACAAATCAAAAATTTTATTGCTATAAAAATATTCTTACTTTGAAGGCTATTTGAATAAATTATTTTCAAATTACTATATAGTGATGCTTAAATATATATAATATGTATTTATAGTTTACATGAATATATATTCTGTATTTTCCTGAAAATAAGACCCATCCAGGCTATTAAGTTTTAGCATGAGATAGATCTTATTTTCAGTGAAATGGGATACATATATAGGTCATTGAGATATGTGCACATACACATAAATGTATATACATTTAATTGTAGAGAAAAGATGTAAAGATGTATATATGTACATGTGTGCAAGCAAAGAAAAAAATATATCCTTTGCTTGTTCCTTAGAAATAGCCAAACTTATTAGGTCTCTTTTTTAACTTTAGACTTTCCCTTTTAAATTAGAAATTTAGCCTGGAAACATTATCACTGAAATACTGATTTCAGAATAAGCTTTAAGTTTACTTTATTTTCTCTTTTCATTTCTTTATTTCTACTTTTCTGGCTGATAAACTGCACTGAATATTTTAATTTTAGCATTACCTATAACTTTTATAACAAGTATATTAATATATTAATTCTATTTCTTGCCAAAATCTAAGGCTTATAAATATTTTTCTATAATCAGCTCCCCATATCCCACAGCTTCTGTGTCTTCCAATTCATCCAAACATGATCCAAAAATGTTTTCAAATTGTATCTGTACTAAAGATGTACATTTTCTTTTAATTCCCTGAACAACATAATCTAACAATATTTGCTTAGCATATGTATTTAATTGCATCAAGTATAAGGAATTGAGTGATAATGTAAAGTATGCCAGTATGCAGCATAGGGTATGTGCATAGGCAGCGCTGTGCCATGTAATAAGATGAGTCTGAGTTCTCCTGGTCTTAGAATTGTGACAGTTAACTGGACTGTCTGCCATGCTGGCTTGGGAGCTGCCCAGGGGAGGAGTAATGCACACTTCTGGGTGACCTGGAAGGAGCTCATGGAGGTGGAACCTTGGGTCTCTATCTGGTCTTTAGCACCCTCCTCTCTAGCACTGTCCCCTTGCTTTGCATCATGGCCACCTTGAACCACACAGCTTTGCTGTCTCACTTTCCTCTATGACACTCCTGCCTTGGAGAAGCCACATGATCTGAATCCCCCAAAACATGGGCCAAATCAGAACCTCTCCTCTTCTAAATTGTGGATGCCATGTCCCACAAATGAGGAAGTTGTTCAGTCCCATGGGGACTATTCTTCTCCTAAATAAGACAAAGACTCCAGCATTAAGGTTTCAAGAGTTTGGGCCAGGAATTTAGCTCAGTGGTTCTGGCACCTGCCTTGCAAGCACGAGGGCCCAGGTTCAATCCCCAGTAACCACACAGAACAATGCTGGGCAGGGGGGCTCATGCCTGTAATCTCAGCACTTGGGAGGCAGAACAGGAGGATTGCTGTAAGTTCCAGGCTTGCCTGGGCTATATAATGAGCTCAGGGTCAGCTTGAACTACAAAGCGAGACCTCGTCTAAAAAAAAAAAAAAATGATTTCAAGAGTTTAAACTGAAAACACCTCACAGGGCTTCTTAGCTTCCAAGCAGTGGCCAGCACTGGCCAAAGCTGCCATGAAGATGCACTCGAGTACCATGCCTCCCCTCACCTGCCTCTGCTTCGTGACTTCTACCTCACAACACCCTTCCTGAACACAAACTTTAGTATCTCTGAGTATGCCCCTGGAGAAGAGACCTGCAACCTGAGCACAGTTTCCTAGGACACTTTTAAGGATCTGCACCTGTAGGGGGATTAGTAGAATGTTTAAACTACATAACTGACCTCTTTTCAATCCAATTTGACCCTTCAAGCTCATAGTTTTATCATATGTACTATAAGCAGTAAAAATCTAATTTAACTATGTCCTTTTAAAGATGTGTCATGTACAGATACAAATTCTCAAGGTTGAATGTGATAATAATGTCCAAAAAATTAATTTAATTTTACAGGGAAAGTTATTTAAATCAGCAAAAATGTACAAAACATAATAATTTGATTTGTGAGAGCAGCAGATGGTGGCCACCTGGTGTTTGTGTTGTACATCTGCAGCGGCATCATGGATGAAGGGAAAGGTAGCTCCTGTCTTCTCCTTCTGATCCAGTGTAAGATGGATGAGTCAGGCCTGCTGAGAGGCACAGCAAGATAGTTCCCCTCTTACCAGAAGTATTTTCCAGCCTGGCAATCCAGAGGCAAGTTTATAGTCACTGTCCTTCCCACATAAGGACTACCTAGGATAACACTCATCTGACTTTTTTGAAAGAAAGGTGAGGAACATATGGGAAAATAGACAGGAAAGTATGTTGAAAGGAAAAATGTAGCCTAAATATTTATTTGGCATTTGAAAAGATGTCAGACACCAGGAGTGAATGCCAAGACTGAGAGGCTAGGGTCATGGATGCCACATTACTCATAATCTAAGAGATCTCTGAAAAGTAAGTTTTCCTGGAAGATGCTTGAGCTTTTGAAGCACATGTAAAAATGTTTTAATGACTTCCAAAAGCAGCCATGACTTCAGTGACCAGAGAGCAGGACATTGTGATCCTCCTGCCCACCAGAAACTGGATACTGTCTCATAAGCAAGTGAGGTGACAGCAGTTTCTTCACTGGGAAAAATATGTGACACTCAAATGACAGCATTATTTTGCTGCATAAAAAAATCACGCTCCTCCAAACAAATTGGATAGCCATTATATATTTGTTTAAAATAATTTTAAAAATGTAAATGTGAATAAAAGGCACACATTGCAGCTAAGCAAATGATTATCAACACAAGAGAAACACCAGGATGGAAGAAAAAAGAAATGAACTACATCGAAAACCTGAAGGACCTGCACACTACCTAAAGGCAGGCTTAAAATGAAGCTCTAACTTTGCAAAGTGCATGGACAGAAGAAGACCTTTTGAGGTGTACAAAGCCATCTTTGCTCAGGGCAAGTATTGAGTATCTGCTTTTGGTTCTGAGAGCAGGTAGATTTCTCTTGAGGTTCTTCGTAAAGAGGGTATTGTTGGAAGCAATAAACAGTATCCTCAGCGGTACCCTTAAATAGATGTGGGGTAAGAGCTTTATGGAACTGTTTCTAAACAGTTCCCTGCTTTATTCCGAGGAGTAACTCAGTAAACACACTTCTGTGGCTGTGGAGGCCAAAGGAACAAGGCTGAGTCTTGTTTATTGGCTGAGGGGGGCAGAGAAATGAAGAGTAGGAGAAGAAATTGCCTTCTATGCAACTGGTTAACATGGGAATATATTTTAGAACAGCTGTGATCTTCATAGAATTCATCCTGAGCTGCTTTCACAAAGATACTCATTCTAACAGGAAACATAGGCCGCCGCTTTCAATCATAATCTTTTAAAATTACAAGATAAGAAGTTATCCATGCTATTTCTTTCTACTCATTTAACAAATATCTGAGCACTTCCTGTTAGGTAAACTGCTGTGGGTTCCCAGGACAATAGGATAAGTATTGCAGCTTTAAGAGTAACTATATGTTTGTGTACAGGCGTGCCTCAACTTATGATGGAGTTCTGACCCAATAACCCCATTGTAAATTGAAAACTTGCAAGTTGAAAATGGTGAGCTATCAGCCATCCCACCTTAGCATCACAGCACCCTCCAGGATATCAATTCACACGTGTAATCATGTGACTAACCTAGAGCTACAGCTCGGGGTCACTGGCCATCACCAACAGAGTATCAGGCTGCAAGTCACCAGCCCAGCCCAGAATGAGTTTCTGCTTTCCTGCTCGGGGTGTCTGTATATGCCATGTGTATGCCTGTCTGCCCACAGGTGCCCACAAAAATCAGATCCTGGTGTCTGTTGCCTCAGAATCTGAGCAAAGGCAAATCGGTCCTCTATGCCTGAGTGCCCTGGGAGGACACATGAGTCGCTGAGGAGAATCATGCATGAACAGAGAGCCACAGTGTGTGGTGCAAAGAGGAGAGATGATCTGAGGTCTTTCCCATGTTGCCGTCAAAACAAACTCCCACTCTTCTCAACTATTTCTTTTATTTAATGTAATGTATATATGAAGTTTTCTAAGAATTTATTTTCTAATAAATTCTTTCAAATGTTAATTTAAAAATTAACCCACTTAGATGTCAAACTTTTAAAAATGAGGTAAATTCTGGAAACAACACAAAACCACAGGAAACTCACCGAGCCAGCTGGAGAGGGTTACAGTGCTCCTCCGACCCCCAAATGCTGGCTTTCGTGTGCTTGGACTATCTCAGAGGTGCTGTCCCACTCTCACGGTCATGAGAGTCTGCTTCTAGCCTTATGAGCTAGGATAACAGTGGCCATCTTTTGAGAACCACATAAAGCAGAGTAAAAGGAACTGACTACACCTGGAGACACAGCATGCAAATAGTGCATGCATTCATTTTATCATTACTGGATGCCCAAGGAATTCTGTATTTTTTCACTTGGTTAGCTTCATATAGGTAGTGAATACAGGATATTTGGCTCATTTTTCTCATAGTGAGATTTTCTGTTTATTTTTCCAACAAATAAGAATTAATTTAACATTTTTAGGGAATAAAGTTTCAAAAGGAGGTAAGTACTGTGTATAAGATAATAGTGGTTATACATAGTGACAGGTAGCACGTACCAGGCACTCTACTAAGCTTTTTGCCATCAAAACTTCATTTAATTTCCTCCAAACACAAAGCTGTGTTTTTTCCTTAGAAGTATCTTTATATTCCTCTCATTTGCAGAGATAAGTTTACTAAGCACGGAATTCTAGATAACAGTTAAGACAATGCAGCTTTCTATGTATGTGTATACATACATCTGTTGATTAGAAAGTTTTTTTACACGAGGACAAGTTTATTCTGATGCACAGTTTATAGAGGTTTTAATGCATAGTCAACTAGCTCCAGGGCATGGCAGCATGACAGGGTGGCATCACAGAAGAAAAACAGCTCATGTGATGGCAGGCAAGGTTTTTATTTTAATGAAATGTATCAATTTATTCCTTTATGATTAATACTTTCTGTATCTCCTTATTATACTTTTTCTATGCTTAGATCATTCAGATAGTCTAAAATAATCATCTAGTAGGTGTATAGATTAGCTATTTAAATTTGGATTAGATAATCCATTTAAATTACTTCTTATAGAACTGTAGAGTAGACATTCAAGCTACCTTTTAGTATGTATGGATATCCACTTGTACCAATAACAGTTTCTGAAGACTTTTTCATTCAATTTTGTTGTATTTGATAATAATCAATTAACCATTTTAGTGAGGATCTATGTGTTTATTCTATTTTCGTATTCTCATTTCAAATAGCTTACAATTTAGCCTACTGAAAGTATCTACTAAGTCACAATCTAACTAGTTAGCAGAACCATTTAACAGAAGACTCAACAGTACAATTCCACTTCCCTCTTTTTATATCATTTTTTTCATATCTGTTATTTCTTTGTGTTTTGGAGGACCATATGTATCCTAATGAATAATAAAAATAGTTTCATATTTTTTCTTATTTCATTGTTTGCTTATTTTCATTATTTTATTTATTTCTTTTAAAGAGAGAGAACTCTGCTTTTGTAGTTCAGGCTGGCCCTGAACTTACTAGGTAGCCCAAGCAAGCCTTGAACTCACAGTAATCCTCCGGCCTCTGCCTCCCTAATGCTGGGATTACAGGTGTGAGCTGCCTCACTGAGCATTGTGGTGTGTGGTACTGATTATTGATGGATATGAGTTACCATTCCCAGCATTGTGCTATGTGGTTACCGGGTATTGAACTCTGGACCTTGTACTTGCAAGGCAGACTCCAGAACCACTGAACTAAATCCCTGGTTCATTTTTTGCTTCTTTCTTCCCTCTTATAAAACCAGGCTTTCATTTTGCATTATTTTCTTTCATTACGATGAATTTTCAGTAGAACTTTTCATTGAAAGAGATCTGCTAACAATGAATTCTCTCAATTATTTTCCTTTTTAAAAATCTTTATTGGTACATTATGAATACACAATCATTATCGCATTCAACATTGAGAGTTTGTACCAGAATATGACAGGACTTAATTCTCATTTTTTCCCTAAAATATCTTTATTTTACCATTATTCTAAATATCATTCATACTTGTGTGTAATAATGAATTTTAAAACTTCTACTTTCCTTAAAATGTTAAAAAACACTCCCTTCTTATCATTGTTCCTATTTATGTCATGTGTCACCATTTACAGACCGCTATCAAGGTGAATCTTCTGTCTGTTTTTTACTGCTATGATTTGATGGCCTTCATATAATTATTTTTCCATTTATCCAGTTAGGAGTTCACTTTGTTTCTTGGGTATGTAAAGTTATATTCCTTTTGACAAAATTTGAATTGTGATTTCTTCAATATTTTTCTACCCCATTTTCTTTCTTTTTTTCCCCAAGACTCCAGTGAAACATATACTAGGCTACTTCATACTACACATGATATGTTAATATGGGTTTTAATATTTTTATTCCTCATTCTTCAAATTGGATATTTTCTACAGATTGCCCTCTGGATGGGTTTTTGTGTCATTAATTTACCACTAAGTTATCCATTGTATTTTTTATTTCAACATTGTACTTTTTAATTCTTGCATTTTCATCAGTTTTTATACTTCCCATCATCTGCTAATATTTATGCCTGTTTTTTAAATCATGAAACTGTGTTTTCAGTAAATAATGAATTCTAATTTAAATTATGTACTATTTTTGGATTGTTTTCTAGTCACTATTTTTATCTCCACTAACTCTCAGTTTCCTATTTTGTTCACATTCCTCTTTTCAGAGGAATTCATATTACAGAAATTAAGGAGGCTATGTTACAAAGACACTCAAAAACAATTTTGTTGTCTTTCTCTAAAGACTTATTTTTGCACTAGTGAATAGATACCTATCTGGGCTCAAATTCCAGTGTGTGTCTCTTCTACAATGGACAACAGGAAAAATATTCTATTTAATACATTTGGTCTTCTAGCTGCTGCTTTCCCCTAAAGTCTTTACACTCTGTTTGTCCTCCCAGAGTTCATTTTGGGTCCCAGTGAGGTATTTTGAATAAAATATACTTGAAAGCTATTTTGGTTCTTCCTTTGGTATGAGTTATTAATTTAAAATTTTCCCACTCGTTTTCTATTACTTTGCACCACTCTGCATTCCATCTTTTGAGTTTTTCAGACAGTGAGGCCAGGGGTTTCCACCCTCCTCTTCTAGCAGCCCCACCCACATTACCTCATGTGCCCTCTCAGAAAGTTTTATGTATAAAATTAATTATATGTACTCTATAATACATATTTTCATCTACATATTTAAAGTATTATCTGCAACAGGGTTAGTTCAGAACACCATCTCTGTCATTACCAGAAATAGAAAGCCTCCTTTTGACTGTGGCCCTTTAATATATCCATTTATTCTGTGTATATTCATTTTTAATATGTTCATTTTATTTTGACATAACTTTAAAAATGCCCAGGCTCCTCTGAAAACAAAGTTTTGCTAAAACAATGTTAGTTTGATCATAGGATAACAATGTATTTATCTCAGAAAAAAAATGAAATTTCTATAAAACATTCCTGTAACTAGATTTGAGCAATAATATATCCTGGGTCATGCAGCAAAATAAACTATTTGTGAAACAGGCATCAAGATAATTAAATGAAAAATCTTAGTTACAGAACTTCCCTGGCTCTGTTGGTTTGTGACATTTTGACCTTGGGCTATTTAATAACCTTCTGTGCTCCAGTTCCTCTTCTGAAATGCAGAACAGTAGTGCCCACCTTGGAAACTCATGAAAGGAAGCAAATAAATAGTGTAACCAGCAGGATCACAGGATATGTGCTTAATAGCTGACAGCTACTGTATAAACACACTACTATAAATCATCTATTTCCATTGAGATCTTATCCATGAATTCTGACTATGGAGGAACTATGACTTACTGAATTTTTTTATATAACTCATAGCTAAGTATTATTTGGACTTGATGATGAGTTGGGTACAATCAGGCAGATTCATGCCTAGCAGAGGTTCACCACATTAGCATTTACTAGATTCTACTACTTAAAATAGTTATAGATTAGTTCTGTGGGCAGAAATATTTTCTTGGTGACCAATTAAATTTTTATTTTCATTCATCGGCTATAGATGTGAGGTCTCTTACTGGAACACAGCTGGGAATTTACAGATGTTGGAGATTGACATTGAGGTTTGCAGAAGAAAAAGCTGTTAAATCAGGATGCAGAGTGGGAGTCACACAATGACTGTGTAGGGGGAAACACTTTGCCCCTGTGAGTTTGCGACCTTAACGCACCCTGCAGCTGCCTGGACTTCCATTTATGCTCGTGTTGCATTATGCTGCTGTGTAGGCATTTTCTTGAGTCATGTGTTCTAACTGCATTCTAATAGCACAAAAATTACAAACCAACTGTGTGTCATTTTATCTCGAGGGAAATATGAAACGCGGCACCTGACAAGCTTTGATATTTAGCATCAATTTCATACTGAGAGATCTTTAAAATCCAGCACACAGAAACTACAATTTCTAGGTCTGAAAAGCACTTTAAATTAAAGTGTTTAATCCAAGAAAGAAAAATATCTTTGAACAAAAGAGGACAAAATGATATTTTATTACTTACTCTATTTTTTAAAAAAGATTTTCTTTCCATGAGAGCAAAACATTAGAGACAATTTTTGAAACTGGAAAACTTCAGATATTCAGGTCTAAGGCCCAGTTAGTGGTGAAATTCGGACTTTCTCTCTTCTTATGAACATTTTAATGTGTATGCCCTCTGCCACTCCAGAGTTAGGATCAGTTTTATGGAGTTCCCCAGGAAGTTGTCAGAAAGTAAAAGTTAAGTGTTACTTGAAGGAGTGAGATCTGAGACCAATCTTTGAAAAGAGACGACGTGTCACTGAAAAGAAATGGAATAGCCAAAGACCTTGAATCTTCATGAATATGATAAAGGCTACTTGATTGTTCATACAATTTCTTCCTTACTGTTAAGCTACAGTATAGCCTAGATACCATGATATATTTTTCAGTGTTGATCAGATCCTTATTTCAATTGATAATACATGGCAGCAATATCTGAGAGCTAATCTTTTATTTATATATCTCTCTCAAAGAGTCATTGATTCATTATATATTCAGACAGAAAATTTCTCTTATTTTATCTGAAGTTAATTTTCAATGGGAAACACCCTAAAATATTATCATGTAAAAAAAAATAGGTATACTGACATTAATGATTCTCCCAATGCTCTGGATTCTAAGGGCTGAGAGAAATTAAATAGTATAGAATCAACTTTCACAGGGGATCCTTCTTAGCATTAAAGACACACGTGCAGATTAGAGAATGTTTCACGTGTCAACTTAGAGATAAGAACAAAAATAACTCATGGAAGAATGAGGATAGATGACCCTAATTCCCTTCCACATTTGTGTCCTTTTATAGTGAAGACTGGTCCAAACAATTTTTAATGGAGAAATTCTACAGAGATCCAACTGCAAATTGTGCTCACCAGTAACCAATGTAAAATTGTTCTCCCAGTCTTGTTAAAACAGAAAGAAAACATCTGCCGGACATCTCAATAATGTAACTTCATTTTAAACCTTATTATGAATTACTTGTAATAAAATCTGTCAGTCACATCAGAGAAAGTAATTTAAATTTTATGCAAATATGAAACATCATGCTGAGGGAAACAAGGTGGGAAAAAGATGCTGAGTGTAGGAGAGAAACATAAAGAGAAGAGAAAAAAAGTAATTTAAGCAGGTACTAATTATACAGCCAAAGTCACCTCATTTATTCAACTTTTATTTCACTTTGAATAGTTACTTTGGATAAGTTACTCTTCTAGGCCCTTGAGATAAAACTTGGAAAAAATGAGTTTGCTTGTCTCAGCCTTTTCTGCTTCTGTTATGGTTGGAATATTTAGGTTCACTAAGAAAATAAAAAAGAAATTCAAGAAACTTTTAATTTCCCACTGGGCATTAGGAAAATTTTGAATATATTTTACAATTATTACAGCTATTTTAAAAGTTACTGGACAGTGACTATTCAGAAAGTGTTGCTGTAAACATTTACATCTCCATTACAAAATTAAAAGGAAGTATTATTTGGATTGAGACATTGCCAGTGAGTAAGCGCTTTCTGAACAGTGTCTACAGTACCAACATTGCAGTTAAAATGAGAACATTCAGTGATTCACATATTTTAGTGGACCAAATCAAAAGCACCCATGCATTACACCATGTTCCACTCAGTGATAAGCCCCAATAAATCAGCAATCCTGTGAGATTAAAATGGAGTTGAGAAACCCCTAGAGATGATAATATCCTAGCAAACATATCACTCACTTGTTTGTACCATAAGCAAACCTACCATGCGGCCATGTTATAAAGACAGCAATACAATTGCATACAGTATGTGATACTTGATAGTTAGTGACACTATTACTGGGTTATTGCTTGCTTACTGAAATTTCACTGTATTTTAGGTGTTACAGTAGTCACTTTCCCATCCCTAGGCCAACATGCCCAACACTCCCAACTTGAAGGTAAGAACCTCATGTTGCTCACAGTGGGTTCAGATCACGGTAAGTAGACACAACAGGAGAGAAGCTTTTCACTACATAGCAGCCAGGAATCAAGGAGAAAAGAAGAGATTTCACATCACCCCCCGCCCAGTTAAACTTTTCAGCTGAACTCCTACTCAGAAAGTGAAATTTTCACAGTACAGTTTAAATCTAAACCATAACAAATGTACTCCTTCTGCTTGTTAGAAAGAAAAGTTAACTGTGCCATCGCTTCTGGCGTGTGCTCCAGGCAGGACTGCAGCAGGCATCGCTGGGGGAGGAGATGATAATCATAGAGCTGTAGTTGCTCCCTAGGTGTCTCCACTGACATAAGACATGAGACAAAGGGTGACACTGTGCTGCTACTGACTTGAGGAGGCCTAGGCTCTTCTGTGTGGCTGTGTCTTAGAGTTTCACAAAGACGGGTGCGTGTGTATATTCATGTGCATTGTGTGTCCCCGTTGTTCCTGGCTGTGCCATTCAGGGCATCCCTGCTCGGCTTACCTGCTCTCAGGTCTATGACTTCCACTGCTTTCCCAACCTTCACAAACATCTCTGGGGTTTCTATACACTCAGCATCACCCCACCTGGCTTCTCATAGAGCAAGCAGAATCAGTAGGAGTTAGTTCTCCACTTTGCTCATTCACCAGCAAATTTCTCTACATATTCGCCTGTTTTCCTGTTCCTCTCACCCCTACCTCAGAAGAGTGACCTCTACTCATTCTCAGTCTACCTTATTCTGCAGCTTTGCTGTCTTCTGTAGCTTTGCTGTCTTCTGCATGAAATGAATTGTTTCTCCTGCGTGATGCCCCTCTGCCGTGTGCCACTCTGCTTTGGAGCCAGCTGATTTTGGACTGAAACCTGTACTAACTGTGAGCTAAACAAACCTTTCCTCCTTTCATTTTGGGTGTTGGGTATTTTGTCTCAGCAACAAAAGAAATTTAACTAAGACAATTCTGTATCTTGGATCTAGATCACTTTCCAAATCACTTTCTTTTTATCCTAGCGGAATGAGTCATCTTTCCTAATTACCATCTATTCACACAGCTCTTGTACACATTTTGCAAATTTATTTTTTGAAGCATTTCGATATTTTGTTATAAATAAATGAGGTTAAATAATTTCTCCTTTAGATATTCAGAAAGACTTGATTAATTTTGTTATATTATTTAATGCCAGAATTTCTGTTTATATAACTTACAAAAATCTTTCATTCTTTTAGACAGTGTGCATTCTGCTTCCTCTGGACATAGGAAATCTTCTCTTTTTATAACTTTATACAGTACCTTTATAGTCTATGTGTAAGCTTACACTTCTTCCAAATTGTAAAGATAAAACTTCTATGTTCCCTTCTATCATTCCTCTTTTTATCCAATCTACAGAATTGTTTGCTATATTCTTTTTCTTTTTAAAACTTTGTGCCATTAAGTATATTTTTCAATTAATAGTAAGTGATGTTATTTGGCCCATAGATAATATAAGTCAGGATGCCAAAGTGTACACACCCTTCCAACTATAGTTGGCTGCTATAGTTGCCCTGGCCACATCTGCTTTGCTTTCATCGCACATGTTCGCTTCAGTGAGAACATGCTGCTCTTGGCCTGTGGGACTTGTGTGATCTGCTGGAAAATGTGGCTTCTAGCAGTGTTAGAGAACAAACATTCCCTGGCCAGTGTTGGAAATCGGGTGGTGGATCAATCATCCAGTGCTCTCAATCCTTGCTCTGTATGCCGTCCCGAGACGCCCCAAAGCACTGTGCCCAAGTTGCCCACTGCTGAAAGAGAACCATTGGTGGTTACTACATGCTTCACTTCCACATTTTCTATAGATGCTTCCTGTAATCACCTTCTTATAAAAAAATATTACTTAGTCTCAAATCCCTAGCTCAGGATCTACTTCATGGCAAATCCAATTAAGACTTTCTTTCCTCTTCTACTTCTAACCTTCCATTGGTCGCATTACTTTTTCATTATCATAGACCTACAGTAAATAAGGTCTATTAATTGCTCTACAACTTTAATTTCTGTCTTATTGGCCAGAATTCATCTACAACTACTTTCTTCAGAAAGGTTTCATTAAAGCAACAGTACCTAAAGGCTCTTAATTTGAAAACTATTTGTTGCATGAGGAGAAGGGATAGTTTGCTGCGTGTGGCTTTCTTGGGTCACTGTTAAATGCCTAGTTCCACTGTTCTCCTGGGTTTACTGTTGTGAAAGAGAAGCACATGGGCACCTTCATAATCTACACCATTTTATGTACATTAATCTTGAAAGCAATATTTTTGGCCTTGAAGATAAAATCTTTATTATAATAATTTCAGTAATTCTAGGACATAGCATGTTGCTTGGGCATGTAACGCCAAACATTCTGAAAACTGAAAAGTTACTTAAGCAGTATCTACAGTATTTATTAACCTTTGATTTTATTCATCTGGAACTCCATTTGCATTTATATTTAAATGTTTTCACCTGCCTTTCCTAGGTCATTGTTTGCTTCTACAGTTTACTCCTTCATTTTCATTCTGTTCAGCTTGCTTTTCTTATTCCGTCCCTCTACGGTTCTTATAAACTCTCAGTGGTTTCTATTTTGTTATATTGCTTCCAATGTTATTTTTACTTCCATTATAACCAGTTTTTCTCCTCATACCTCTTTCTTAATGTAAATATCTTATGCTTTAAGACTATAGATTTTTTTTAAATGTTAGAAACAAATTTTCTCAGTGAATAAGAGATATGATATATTTGACCATAGGTATCATTGATTCTAGAATAAAATAATTGTATATATTCTTTGTAACTTAATATCTTTTTTGTAACACTTTTAAAATCATGTTTTGTACTCAATATATAGGGAATATTGTTATACTATGTATTTAGAATTTAATGACAGGATAGCTTGCTTCAATTTTCACATTTTCATATCATCATTTCCTGATGAGTTTTCATCATCTATCTTACTCTCTTGTTTTCCCCTATTCTTATTTTTTTCTAGCATTCTTGTATGCAGTCATCTTTATGTGAAGTGGTTTTTCTTGATTAAATATTTAAGAAATTTCACTTATGGAAGAGTTGGACTGTGACCCAGATTAATTAACATTTCATAATGTTGCAGAATTAACCTTTGTTTTTCTTAATTCAGTATGTTAGAGATATATTTTATTTTTCTTCTTCCATTTCCCATGGAGGAGCCTATCTATTTCTTAATATGTTAATATGTTTCTGTAAATAACTGCCACAGAGCACTGTTATATTCAAAGCACAATTTTATCCTAAAAGAGCTTTTGGTTCTTTGATAACCAACTGCTACAAATAATTTCCCTCCACTTTTTTTCCAAACAACTTCTACCAATGTGTGGTTTAGGATTTATTTATTTGAAGCTGGGTTTTGCCTGTTTCTTAGTACAAGAGACTCATTAGTAAATTTGTTTTCCCATGTATAAATATTAGAAATATTGAGGAATTTCCTCAACAGAAGAACATCATTGATTTTAAATATCTTTTATTTTAGAGTAAATATATTTTTTTCTGTAAGGGCGTGTAGAACTTAGTTTTAATGTACAGAGCCAGCCCATCTCCATTTATGAGGATGGTTGGGGGATGCTGCTGAGTGGCCAGACACAGTGAGGTCAGGGGACCGAATCCTGTGAGCTGAAGCCAGCAGAAGCTCAGTGCGTTCACTCCCAGGCCAGGACCTTGGGGGCAGAACCAGGAGTTATTCTTGGCATTTAGACTAGTCTATGCTCTAAATTCAACCTTCATTTTCCTCCCTAAATTCAAATTTTACTGTAGTTATTCAACACTCTACATCTATGTCAGATGCAGTTCCAAAATAGTGCTAGAGAAAGGGGAGTGATTTTTAAAATGTAGACAAAATCTTTGCCTTCATAGTCTATTAATAGTAATACTCAAAACCAACGAATTGATACCAACACTTAACACCAAGGTGCAAAGTTCCCCCAAAATGACAACAACACCAAAGATCCCTCGCCTCAAGGACTTAAAATATAAGTTTTTTTCTATAATAAAAAACTATATATGACATTATTATTTGGTTTCTACCTGAAATCAAATGTGTTAAAGTTTTGTAATAATTGTGTATGCTTGTAAGGGTAAAATCATTGCAATACAAAATGAGTGATTTGAGTTTGATGGTTTCATTTTGTACTTGTCTGCAATTACATTTCCTCTTTTTGCACCTTCTTCTCTATTATTCTACTTTCTAACCAGAAAATTTTACTAGGATAATTTTTACTGAACTTTATTTTACTAATGGAAATTTAATTCGCATACAAGTAGTAAAGGTTTCTCATATTCTCACTGGTAAGCTTTCTTTTTGTTTTTTTATACCTGGGATTGAACTCACAACCTTGTGCTTGCAAGGCAAGCAGTGGCATCACTCAGGTAAACCCCCAGCCCAACTGTTTTAGAAAATTACCTTGATTCAGAACAATTAATAAATAAGGTCTGTGATATATGTATCTATAAGATCTTGTCCCTTTTATTTCCCTGTTCTCTATATTTTAAATTATCCTTGGTAATTAGATACCTGTTTAAATGATTCCTGTCTATTAATAAATTACGTATTTTCTATGCCTGCATTTTCCACAACTCTTTATAAAGGTGTTGACTATTTCATAAAGAAACCATCTCAACTCTTAGAGCTTAAAATGTACCCATCTCACTGTTCTACAATATGAGCTGAGTTCAGCTGGGTGGTTCACCTGTCCATATGGTACTGGCTGCCTCTTTACCACCCAAGATGCCTTACACACACACACACACACACACACACACACACACACACACACACGCATGCACACGCACACACACACGCACACACACACTTTGCTTCTCAGCTGTGTCAGGTGGAGCAAGTTAAGACTAAGTGGACGTTTCTCTCAGTCCACATTTTGTGACAGCTATATTCCCTTAAGTAGTGGTTCAGGTTTCCAAGAGAGAGTCTTATAAATTACAATCCCACACACCCCAATATACAATGATAAGATAGGCACAGGATAGCCTAAATTAATACTTTTCTTACACCTAGCAGTCAGGGGTTCATCACAAGCCTGAAGTCTAGCTGGACTAATAGTTCATTTCTGCAATTTCAAGGTCACAGCCAATTAACTTTCAGTTGGATTTACATTAAATATCCTTGGCTAACATGTGCAAACCACAACCTGCTAATAATCTGTGCTCGTTACACATAACAATCTTCAATACAGTTTAAAGGAAAATGCACCATCCTTTCCAAGCAGGAAATTTCTTTAGCACCCAATGACCACATGTGATGTTCAGTTCGGGATTGATCCACATTATATGTGTGTTCCATCTAATACTCATGAGTTTATCCAGCCTGTATAAATAGTTGTAAGACAATTGTGATGGGGAGTAGGGGAATCATTACCATGAAAACTTGATGTGATGAGGTGAGACTCTTTTTCTGGAGATCTTTTTCAGTCTATCATTCCAAATCTTAAAAAATGTCTCAAGTCTAAAAACCATTTGTATTTCATGAAGTCACAGCATCTATAGATGGATGGGTGCTTCTGTTAGCTGTCTGGTCATTTTGCCCAGCAGGCATGGGCTCCACGAAGGTTCCAGCTCAAGTTTTCCTTCAGGATCCAGTCTTGGGTGATTCTTCCTAATTATGTAGAAACATATTCACAAGGTCTCCTTGCTCCTCTGACCTCGAGACACTCTCTTTAGAAGCACCGCTCTTCTTTGACTTCATTCTGCAACAGCTGAGCCCAATATTAATCTGGTGGCAAAACAGAGACAAGACAGAAGTGTGGGAGAAAGTGCAACTGTCTTCTCAGACACAAACTTGTGCTGTGCACTGCTGTGAGGTAGGAAGGATGTACCTGTGTTTGGCATGAAGACTTGTTCTTTAGGCCCAGGGAGGCTGGAGTTATGTTTGACTAAAAGCTTTCCAGTGTATCAAGCCTAAGACTTGGATATCACCACCAACTCTCAGGCTTCATTACCCAGTTCAGGGTCAGTCCTTCCAGATTTGTTGGAGACAAGAACATTACTTCTACCGAGCTGGAACACCCGTACAGGTAAGTCTCATCTCCAAGACTTGGCCTTCGCTGACCTGCTCTAAGAAATGGCTATTTTTTGTGTACTGCCGAGGAGGCCCTCTGTCTTTCACAATTCATTTCACATGGTAATTAAGCAATTTGCTTTCTTCCTCCAGCGCACCCTTGACCCTCACCATGGCCACCCACTTCCACACTCCTTCTCGTTGCTGTTTTCCCTGCATCTCTCACGTACCTGAGCAATTACACCCCAAACCAACAAATGGTTTTTACACTTGAGGCATAGTAAAGATTAAGAATGATAGACTGATAAATATCCCCAGGAAAAAGAATCTCACTTCATCACATCAAGTTTTCATGGTAATGATTCCCCCACTGTTCATTGCAACTGTCTTACAACTATTTACACAGGCTGGATAAACTTATGAGTATTAGATGGAACACACATACAATGTAGATCAATCCTGAATTGAACATCACATGTCTTCATTGGGTGTTAAAGGAAACTCCTGCTTGGATACAAGTGGGTTTTCTGGGTGCCAAGTGGTGAAAGTTCTCTGGGAAACACATCCTGATTTTTATAGGAAGTTGATGGAGAAACATTCCTAGAAGCAACTAATATGAAGGGTAAAAGAAATGAGATTAGTCAAGATAGAAGTTAAAGCAAAAATCCGTAGACAGAGCCCCAGTGTGCACCAAAGGCCCCTGATGACACTGAATTGCCATTTCTTTTTTTGAGCTTAAACAACTTATTCCACAACTTTATTTAGGATTGATTTACAGGTAAACCAAATTTCCATGACTTTGCATATCTGCTTTCCTTATTAGACTGGGTGTTTCTTGACACTGGGATTTTTCTTGTCCAGTGTTTTGTTTCCAGCAGTACCCAGAGCAAATAATTGAATGAGTATTTATGACTTTTTACATATGAACCACTTATTCTATACCCAACACTACAAGGAACCTGGGTATAGAAAAGTGTATACTACTCCTTGAGGGACTTAGACTTTATTATGTGGAGACTTTAAATAAATAGGAATCAACTATATATTGTTTTAGGATAGAAATAAAAGTGTAGGGGACAAGAAAGAAGTTTCTCTGAGTCTCACAGAGATCTGCACTGTGGTACAAATGGGAGCAGGCCATTGACATCCTCTGGTGCCCCCTGATTCCTACTGGTTCCCATGGGTCATGTGTGTATGAGAGGAACTGGGATGCAGCAGTGCTTGCGTAAAGCATGACAACCTCTGCAGTTATCTCACAGATAGCCCTGTCTTCCTCCTTTAGGGTACCGCTGTAGTGCAGATCAGAAATTTAGTGGCTGGAAGCAAAACTTGCAATCTATCCATTACTAAAAATTGTTTTTATTAAGTATGAAGGAGAAACTGGGGAAATGCAGTTGTTTTCTGTCCATTCCACTTCACTGTTTAAAAGGAAAAGGACTGCAGAATAACTGATTAAGAACAGCACAATAATTAAAATTGTGCTAAATAGTAAAAGATTCTAGAGTCCTATAAATACTTTATACTATCACACCTTCAATAATCTATTATTATTTTTGTGTATTTATTGTAGTTTGAAATTCACCTGTATAAATAATTTCAAGGTACAAAGAAACACTTGTATTTTCCTGAATTTACTTCAGAGGTAAACTTTAATTATTTTAAATATTTTTTGGTAGTGTACAAGGAATGATTCTCTCATTCAAGGATTAGACTAACTTCCCTCTCTGATGCTCTAATGAGCTAAATATTCTATATAATCTAGTGTCCTTTGTATTATATTATAGTATTTATTACAATATTAGAGTATCCTCTTATGACCACTTTACTATAATTACTTATTGGTAAAAGCAATAATTGTTGAAGATGCCAAGGAAAGAAATTATGACACACATTAGACATTCAATGTATAGTTACAGTAAGAGCACCAGTACTCTGGTAAAATTGTTATGAATAGTCACTGTTTTTAAATTATTGAGTAGAATTTCATAATATGTATTCCTTGTGTCTCTGAAACAAGATTTAGGTATGAAGTAGAGTTTTATTAACTCTGTCTGACTATTATTATACTATCACTTCATGCATTGTATATTTTAACACATGAAATGTGAATCTTTTATATTAGAATATTCTACATGTTGAAAATGTTCAGTAAATACTCATAGTGAAAAATAGATTTTCTTTCTAATTTTCAATATATAAATTTTTTCTGTTACTTTTTAAAATCATTTTTTATCCTTTCCCAAATTTGTTGATAGAAACATTTATATAAAATATTTTAAACTATTTCCAATAGTCCCCAAAGTTAGCTCCAGGTCCTGACCCCAAAGAGGTGTCTCTCCAGCCAGCAGATGAATATACTGCCTCATTTCCTTCTCACTCCAAGTCCTGTGAAATCAGCATTCCTGGGACATTTTTGCTTGTGTATTTGGCCTAAACCAGTGGTGGCGAACCTATGGCACATGTGTTTTTGTGTTTTCCTTTTAAGACAAAGATGTCAATGTGTGAGATGGTTTTTCTAAACTAAACCTTGAGTGCTTAAAGTTTAATTACAGTACTGGCATTTTGTGATTAAATAAATGTGTTTGGGTTGCAATTTGGGCACTCAGTCCTTAAAAGGTTCACCATCACTGGACTAGAGACCCGAAGAAATCACTCCTTTTCTCCACCCGAAAGATGTACATGCTGTCTTGGCAGCAGAGATCTTCAGGAAGGAGCGCCTTTCATGATTGTCACAATGACGGCCTGAGATTTCACTCAGCATCTCTCATGGGACCAGGGTCCCTGCATCCTCTGTGAGGGCTTGTGACAGAGGTGGAGCCTGAACCTCAGAGAGCCTGCTGGGTGTGGAGGTTGTCCAAGCTGTCCTTCAGCCCCTTGCATGGAAGTGTGAGGAGGCAGAACGACCTTATAGGGTCTTCTGGGAGGTCCCTGAGTCTCTGGGCAGAAGCACTCAGAGGGGTCACTGTCACCTGCCCACAGTTCACTGCTGGCCTGTGCACTGGCCTCTGTCTTGCCGTATGTTTTTCATACGTACTCCAGTCATGTCACCACCCCATGCCAAGACCATGGTGCTGCCTGGGCCTGACCAGAATTACCCCTGTGCTACTTGGTCTTTCAGCCTCTAAGACTCAGCCATCACTGGGCACCAAGGAAACCTATGTTCTTCACTGTTGCTTTTATGAATTCTAGCGTGGGTTCTGCCGAGGAGGATGAGTGTGCAGAGTCAGATGCAGACCCTGGAGAAGGTTTCTGGAACTCTTCTAGTTTTATTCAGGCTTTAGTGTATTTTATATAGCAAGGGTTTATAGGGCATGGTAAAGTCTGATAAGGGGCCAGGGTTTAGGTTTAGCCCCAGGCCATTGGTTTAGCCTGGGGATTTGCCTAATAAGGAAATCCTGTGAGCAGAGGGCTTACATGGCATGAGCAGGCTAGGGGGGAGGTGAGGTCAGGGATGAAAGGCAAAAAGGGTAGGGGCATTAAGAACACCACTGGCAAGGTTTACCACATGGGCATGAGTGTGCTGAAACCCCTAAGGGTCTCAAGTCTGTAGAGAGCCAAAGTATCCACTTTCAGGCTCAGGAGACAGGCATACATCATACGATGTACTTGCCCTAGCCAGACTTGAACCTTTCCCTTACCTCCCCCTTTTTGTTTAATATCCATGGCCTCTGTTAAAAGTACAATGTTGGAGTGAGTCTGTATCTGTGAGAAGCTCTCCATTTAACTTTTAAAACAAAAAACAGGAGAAATCTGAATAGTATAGTAAGAACATATGGTGAACTTAAAATGAGGCCACGGGCCCATTGACTTAAATTAGACCATCTTGTAACAATCTTGTGTCATATAGACTCTCAGACATTATCAAAGGCAACAACATCAAGGGCATGGGTATCATTAATCTGGATAACATTAAGTGTTACCTGACAGGTAGATCCTCATAGAATGCTGAGTCCCAGGTGGTCCAAATATAAGAGGACAGATTTTTGTATTGGTCACAGTTAGTGCAGCGTTAAGATGTGACATAAATATGGCAATAATTAGCATGACATCAACTCTTGTGTATTTTACAGTAGCCACAAAGACCTGGCCTTAAGAGTGCCCTATGTCCAGGAGGCTGAAGGGGACAGGGTGTCCATCTGAGTGTCTTCTTAAAAGGCAAGGGGCACCACACAACTGGGCCCTCTGAGGGTGTGGTGCACCTTCAGGAGACACAGTAGGAATGCAAGGGGTGTCCATGAGGTCTACAGGAAATGTTTCATCCTGCAAACATTTCTGTTATGTCCCTTTGGAAAATGAAAACTCAATTCCTTCGTGACAATTTTCTCCATAAAAAATGCCACTGCCAGCTTTTCTGGCATTGTCTAGCTCTTTAGAAAAAAGCCTGTGCTGCCAGCTGCTTCTTCTCTGACTAGGTGACTTGGGCGTTGACTGTAAGGATGTGTCCTCTCTGGGTCACTGTGGAGGGTGCTCTAGGCTTCAGAATGGAGCAACTGTGGAGGCTGCCAGTTAGTGCCAACATCTGCTTCTCATCTCAGTGCTACAGACTGCTCGCCGTGCAGTGGAGGCACATGCTGGATGTGGAAAGCACCTTTCACATCCCCTGCCAACCCCTGGTCCCCTGTAGAGGTCATAGTCCTAGAATGGGTCTCAGCGTAGCAACAGCTAGTTACACCACTGGGTGAAACATGTTATCTTTGCTTTTCCTCCTGTTGAAAGTTTTCTCCAACCACTTCCTGTTATTGTTTTCTGGTTCTAAACATTCTTTATTTCAATACATTTCTTTATTCTGATTTATTTATAGTAGGATCCATCCCCAAATCCCATTAGTTCCATGAATATTTTTGACACTTCTAATGGTCTAAATGTGTTTTTAGTACTATAATACCATTCAGTGTGATTTTAACCTCCATAATTCCTCAAAACAACAAAGTAGAGTGCTTAGAGAGAGAGTTTCATGGATATATGGATTATATTTCTTTGTCACTGTATGTTGTGGGCCACCAGAGTGTCTTGCACATGGTAATTCTTTTCCAAACTCTTTTTAAATTAATTAATGAATAATTAAAACATCTGAAGCAATGCATTTTCATCATCATTAGAGGAAGTGACACTAACAAGTTCTGGTGTTGAGAGCCCTTGGTGAATGAAGTGATAAGAAGACATTGTTTTTTGTTAGCACAATAAGGCTAAAACTCACTCAATCAGCAATTGTGAGGTAAAAAGGAAAGCAAATTACTATGTTCACAAAGCCAGAACAACCACAAAGAGAAATGAAGAATTTTGGATTTCCTGACACTCAAATGCCTCAGACCATTGGGGTTAAAACTCGGATCTACTGAGCACGGTGCCTTCCAGCACCTGGTTTCACTCTGCACAGCCCGGGTGTGGGTGGAGGGTGGAGATGCTGGTGCACACCGCAGTGAAAGCAGAAACATGGTCACTCCACAACTCATCCTGGTCTCGCTGCAAGAAGAAGACGGCACATCTGCCAGCTAACTGGAGAATGATGCTGGTGCCTAAGAGAAGGTGCACAACCAGAGGGTGTCAAGGACCTGGCACAGCCATCAAGGAATAACGAGACCTCACCTGCATGGGGCTTAGCAAACCAGTGGTAAAGGGAATTCAGTAATCTTTAAAGTAAGTTTATTTGGAAGAATGTAGAAAGATTTTCTTCTAAGTTAATCTCCCAAAACATTCAGTTTATCAGTGTAAATGTATTGGTTTCTTATTGCTGCTGTAACAAATTATGACTTAATGGCTCAAAACAATGTACATTTGTCATCTTATAATCCTGGAAAGTAGAAGTCCAAAATCAGTCTCAGTGAGCTAAATTAGAGGTATCAGAAAGACAAGTTCCTGCAGCAAAAGCCGTTCTTTGTCTTTCTGTCTTTCCAGCGTCTTGAGGCCTCCCTCCACACCCACATCCTTCTCTGTCAGGTCTCTTACTCTGACTTTCCTTTCACCAGGTTCTTGAAAGCCTGTTGATGGATCACACTAGATGCCCGGCTAATCTTCCCTGGGCAACCCTTAGTTCTCCAATGAGGGTGATACACATGGCTCAGGGGGTTGGGAGGCTAACCTCTCTGGGGAGGGGTTTTGTGTACAACTCATTAAATTTAGAGAAGAATAAGAAAATGAAAGCTTCCAGAAGTGACCAAAAATCTCATTGCTGGGAGTTTCTTCAGCTCTTCCTGGTATCTGGTCTGGTTTTGTGCTAACAAATAAGGAATGTGACAACATCCTAGGGGAGTAATGCGATTTATTGTCTAACATTCTAGCCAAGTTCAACAGGAAAAAAATTTTCCAACTAGAAAGGGTTATGGTGATGCAAACTATTTCATTTTTACAATAAAGTGTTGCTCTATGAAAGAATCAGTTTTGCTTTAAATGCACCATGAATCTAGAATCAGAATGAATCCAGCTAAAGCATTCTGTCTGCAAAGGGCACAGGACTGGCATGGTGGCTGCAATTTAGCTGCCCAGCCATGGGGACATAGTCAGTGGGAGACTCAGTATCTTCACAGATGAAGACAACAAACCTGAGGCCACCGATGCACAGCCAGATGAAGGATGCTGGGAAAGAAGTCGATGGACCCCAGGGTCTGATATATTGAGAAACAAGAAACCAACTGTGGCTGGCATTTTTGGTCCTTCTGTGGCAGAGATAAAATCAGAAGCTTACAATCTCAGGCTGCTGGTGGTTTTCTGACTGGAAAAGCCTCTGGCTTTGAGAGTTACTAAGGACCTCTTCTCTGAGAGCAAGCCTGAACTGAGACAGCCACACATTTCAGACAGGCAGAAACATCTCCGGTAAGGAAATTAAACCAACTTTGATTCAAAATACATTTGAGAATGAGGAACAAAATGAGTAGAACTGTTCCTAAAATACATTTTCCTAAATGCATGGACAAAATGAGGATGCAGTTAAGACTTGGTTACCATACCTGCTTGGGTCTCATTGTCTATATCCTCAGCCTTACTGCTATATTTCTGATGAATTCAGGATGCAATTGCTAAATGTTTTTAATGATATTGACGTTTAGTTCTCTAGGATTCTAGCTCAGATGGAAAGTCCCTGGAAACATGAAGCAACCTTCAACATAGCAGTCTTCCTTATCCATGTTTCCCTTCCTCTTGTTTTAGTTACTCATAGTCAACCACAGTCCAAAAATACTAAGTGGGAAATTCAAGGTATGGGGGAGCAGAGAAGGACAACACATCCAAAGAACCTTATTGTAATCTGTTGCGATGGTTCTACATTGTTAGTGGTTACTGTTTTTGATCTCCCACTCTGCCCACTTTGTCACTCACACTTCATCATAGGGGCATGTATGAGAAATGCAAAGTCTGCCCAGGGTTTGGCCCCGTCCAGTGCTTCCCCCGCACGGCTTGGAACAGACTCTCAGTGAAGTGGGTGCTGCTGTGTACACACTGTCTGAAGCTTTTCTGTGCTGTCTGTGTGATCTTTAGCAATGACCGTTTGTAGCCTGAAAGGGGGGTTATATTTTAAGAGGGCAACCTTTGGAGTCACCTCTAGCCTGAATTCCAATTTTCTTACTTAAAGTCTTTAAAATCCAATTCTTCCTATGTACAATGTCATTAAAGTTACAGGGTTTTGAGAATCAAATGAGAGAAACATTGTGAAAATCTTACATAGTGGTTAGCATGCAGAATATTTTTCTTTAAATGATGTAGCTATTAACAATAATAATAATTAAAAAAGAATAAGTAACTTGAGGGCTACCTGTCAGGGTACAACTTGGGACAAAAATTGTGTTTCCTTAGCAAAAATAAAGCTGTAACAATTTTTAAATGTTAAGTGGAAGACATTCTAGCACAAATTCTTCACAAATAAACCAGTTTTTAAATAACTGTCCACAGTTGTGGGCACAATTTTGATTTCATTTTTCCACCTACAAGAATCTTAACATTCCAGTAGAAATGAGTGTCCAAAATGCATTTAATTTTCCTAGGCATTGTGCACTGTATTTTCTCTGTGGTTTGGGAGAAGGGGCATACCACTTCCTCACGGTGGAGACTTGGATATGACCACTCCAGTTTCCTCATTGCGATGAGATACAGGAGGCTCTGCCAGGCTGAGAACTGCTCAGTCACTCTGGGAGGCAAGGCAGGGTCACAACTGCAGACCATGTTCCCAGCCCAGGTCCCTCCTGGCCAAAGGATGTTCTGCACCGGAGAGGGGCAAGTCACCATCTCAAGGCTCAACATGTTTTTATATGCATAGATGGACACCTCCATGGATTATGACAGAGATGTAGTGAGAGTTCTTATGTCGGTCCAAGTACCTCTGGTCGGAACAGATGCACATTAGCAAAAGTGCCTGTCTGGACAGTGCATCCTCACGCGCTCATTAAGAAGACTCATACTCATCCCCCATCCCTCACTCCTCTCCCTGCTCTTCTTTCTCTTGATCCGCTGAGAATGATCTACCTTCCCACTTCCTATTCCCTATTGCTCTTTATCTCTTCTCTGGGTTTCTCATAGAAGAGAAACAATGAGATATTTAAGCTTGTGTGTGGCAACTCCACACAAGACATGTAGATATGAGGTACTGCAAACATGTACTGAAAAAGAGGAAGGGGGTCAAAAGATGGGGGAGGGCCAGAGCAGGGGGTGGAAACAGGAATGAAGACAGACTGTGTGCATGATCAGGTCCACACTGGAGAGGAAGCATTTTGAGCTGTGCATTTGCCCTAATACACTAAATAATAAAAAATAAATAAATAAAAAGGAAGAATGCTTTATTAAGAGTTGAATTTCTGAAAATACTAACCTAGACTCTGTCTTTACCACACTGAAGTCTCTGGGTAAATAATCATAGACACAACAAACTTTATTTCACAAACCACATAAAATCTTTTGCTTTAATATTTCAAATTAAAAAGGTCAATTCAAAATTATTAAAGAGTATGAAGGAATTACTAGATAGGAGATACCTATCTGTAAGAGTTTTCAAATTTTGCTGACATTTCACATATTTGTCCCAGTTTCTTACATTTTGTTATAAATTCTAATAATGACTCCAGTGATGAAGAGAAGATAACACTAGTTGATATTTGAATTAATGCCACAAAAGACTGTGTAAGAGGAACTCTTGTGCACAAGCCTTTAGATTTGTTTTATCAGAAGAGGGACATTGCAAGCACATATTGTTAACAACTTCAAATTCGATATTTAGGTGCAGGGCTTATTGTATTTAATTAGGGAAGAAGTAAGAAGTAAGTTTTATATGATATTTAAAATCACTTAGCTCAGAAAGCCTGAGTTTTAAACCCAAGAATTTAATGAAAATCGCAGCTTTCCCTCCACTTTCTCTTCGATATTCCTTTCATCCATCTGTGGCCTGAATGTCCACTCTCTGTCCCAGCAGGTGACAGCCCCTGGGCCACAGGATGGGTGGAGGGAGGAGAAAAGGAAACCAAGGCAGCAGCTGGAAGGCAGCAGCGATAGTTTCGCTTCCTTCAGGCGAGGCAGCCGTGGGTCGGGCTTCCGGACCAAGGTCCCGTCAGTCCCCAGATCCCCAGTCTGCCTTCCCACCTCTCTGGACGCTGCGATGCTGCCCGCTGCGCTCAGGCCTGAGTCCGCAGGTGGGTGCCACTTCCGGGGGCGCATGGGGGAATCCGGGTCCCCAGATGGCACAGCGTGGGGACACAAGGAGAGCTAGGGGCTCCCGGGTGAGAGCCACACTCTCCAGGTGTGTGCTGCGCTCAGAGGCGCTGGCTGCAGGCTTCTTGGTCTCCAGCTTCTCGGCTGGCATCTGTACCATCCCTGCCAGCTGCCACCTGCATCTCTACTGCTGGGGCTAGAACTCTGCGGAGCACAGGCACAGGGTCTGTGCTTCACATTTTCACTTTGCAACTTGATCTTAAAAGAATATGTTATTTGAAAATTGTCAGCCAGCACAGCAGAGCAGGTCAGTGTCTAATCACCTACGGCCTGACTCACCTGGCAGGTAAGCTGTGACCCAGCTCGGACTCCAGGTGGGGCAGGACATAGAGAATAAGACGGGACAGGTGAGGTAGTTCCCACTCCGAGGCTAACCTGGTTAAAATGTACCCTGCTTTGTGCTGATCAAGTGAATATTTTCCAAGGTGTTTGTATTTAGTTCTTTTCAAAGTGTTTCAAATGAGCTTGTGAATTGTACGTGATTATGAAAAGTGTTCAGTTTTGAAAATCAAAAACAACCTCACTAGGGTGTTAATATGATTGGAAATACTTATGGTGAGAAATGCAAAAAGAAAATGTATTCTAAATGAAATTCCTTGACTTTTCTGACTAGAATTAAATTTCTCAGAGCTTGCCAGCGTCTTCCTAGCTAGTGTGATTTGGGCTTTTGCTGCTTCTCGTAGTTAGGGTATTTCTCAGTAAGTGGAAAGATTGCTTTTCAGTCACTCGCAACCATGAAAAATGACACAGAAGGAATGACAGCCTGAGTGTTGAGCCTGTCGCTGATCGGGACATTCTCTGTGCCTTAGTGCAGCCACACACAGTGCCTTTCAGCACCCAGAAATAAATGAACCGCAGCCTTTTAACCCCGAGCGGGTCACCGCTGTAACTGCAGTTAACAACTTGCTGAACAGAACGAGGTCATGGCTTGTCTTAAACTCCCAGGTTGAGCAGTGCGGCCAGAGCATAGATTTTAACCCCCTCTCCCCCGACAGTCAGTCAAGGGCAGGCAGACAGAAGCTAACTTCTCAACAGACGCTTGTCACTGGTGGCAGCTGCTTCCTCATTTGCCAGGAGTAGAGACACTGCGTAGGAGCTGTCTGTGACGCCACCCACCCCCATTTCCCTGACATGAGGAGTCTTCTAGAAGAACTAGCTCCTGTTGATCAGACCATTTAATGGAGAGCCCTCCCGGGGAGCTGTCTGCTCCAGCTTTGGCTTGAGCACAGCAGCTGGAGATCAGCTAGTCCAGTTACCTTAGTTTAGAGAAAAGACAACTGAAAATCCTGCAGTCACTTTCCCAGGGCCTAGGACCAGGAGATAAATGAAGAAAGTCTATCTGTCAGCTCACCCAGCACCTGCGTCACTTCCCCAGAGCGGTGTAGTTAATGTGAGCATGGAGTGGGTTCACACCTACAAAATAAGCTATTTCTAGTGCTATGGGCTGGCTCCTGGCTCATTCAGATAGCAACAGGGGTTTTTAGTTGCCCAGAGTCTATTAGCTGTATAGGAGGTCATTGGAGAAATCACCTGGTTCAGTGTGGTGACACATACTTATGACCCCAGAACCTTGGGAGGCTGATCACAAGGTCAAGCCCAGCCTAGAAAATTTAATTACTATGTCACAAAAAAATTTTGAAAAACTGAGGATGTGGTTCAGGACGAAGGTCTTGGGTTGAACCCCTAGTACAGCGAAACAAAACTAAATGGTAACTTTCTCACTTAGGCCAGCCCAGAAAGGCTATGAGCAAGCTTCTTCTGAGCTTTTGAAGAAAGATAGCTCCTTTAGAGCATTTTTTTCACTTCAATCTGGATGGTTCTGTAACATGCACTTGCAAAGTGCATCCTGGATGGCCCTGGCGTGGCAGGAAACCCGTGCTGCTGCCTCCGTCTCAGCACACAGGTGGTGGTCCTGCCCCAGGGAACCTCTCGACACAATGGCGCAGGCCCCAACTCCCTGCTTGTCTGCTCTATGACCTTCGGTCACTCACAGTCTCCCCTTATCTCAGGTGCTGGTTAAAGACCAAGATCTGGGGGGAGCAACAACATTTATTTGAAAAGTTGTTTTGCGTAAGGAAAGAGGAAACACAGGTCCTTTCAGGGTGCCACAACAGCCATTGCTTTGTCTCTGTTAGCTGTTTCTGTCCCTAGGGCATCAGTGGATACTATATATGTGGAAGATAAAATTCTCAGTGAGAAGCTGCTTCTTGCTGACCTGGAAGACAATGTGGCGACCAAGCTCCATACACAAAAGTACTAATAATTAGACGTTATGATCTCCTGGGTACAGCACTAACGTATCCTTGGGAAAACACTGTTTCTAACATTTGGGAGAAGAGAACAAAAGGACACTCCAAGGAGAATTACAGACAGATTACGTGAAAGGTTATTAAACTAGAAAAGTTTCAAGAGAGGTTAGAAGAGGAATTTGACAGGACAAAACGAGAAAGTAATCTGTTTTTCTGCACCACAGAGTAGCTCCACTTTCCCAGGATGTGAATATACATGAAATAATAAGTACCAGGCACAAATGTGCAGAAGGCTTCAAATTATAAGATGGAGAATCGATTTTACCTCGATATTTTCCGCTAGCTTACTAAAAAATCCAGTCTAAACTAAGGAGCATCATTCCCACCAACACTAAATCACATGGTTCCAGAGTTTGAATTGCTGTCAATCATCGAAGTTACAGCTGCTATTTTATGACGCTCTTTGGTGATTATAAAAGATCTTACAATAATTTTGGAGACAGCTATAAAGTAAGAATAGCAAGAGAAAAACTTGACAGACATTATTATTTAGACATATTATTGTTTGGCCTCTTCTAAAAATAAAGAATGGTATCTAGCATCTACTGTAGACATTGAGACAGTCCAAGTGGTGAAAAACTTTTGGAACTGTATGCAATTACATCCCTCCTGTTTTTTCCCACTTAGAGAGCAATAACAACTTCTAAGCTATTTAGCACTAAACAGAAATTTAGTTGTTTCCAATCACTCTCTACAGAAGTGACTCAAAAGCACAACAGCTCTTGGTGATCATGGCAAGCAGCTCCTCAAGGCCTGCAGCCTTCCCGAGATTCTCTTTATATTTATTTCATGAAAATAAGTCCTGTTTTTTCACACTATGTCCCATTTTCCTTTCTGTGAAGCTTCTGTGTCCCCCTGGCATCTCACTGTAATCAATGCTGCACCTTGTAAAGCCCCACGGACAGCCTAGTAGTGGGACCCAGCAGGCCTTCTGTGTGCCATGATGCAGCTGTTGTCTGACATGAGGCTCGAGGACAAGACCTCATTCTTTGATCAGAGCCAACAATCTCATTCCTCTTATTGATTATGTCTAACTTTCAAAGGAATAAAGTAGTGTAAAGACCAGCTTCCCTTTAATAGCTACTGTTTGTTGTGTTTCTACCTTGAAGTCACATAGGATGTACATCCAAGGCCCTTGAGAAGCAAGAATTCACTCTGAACTAGAAATAACATTGTTCAGTAGAGTTATACTAAATAATTAATAACTTATCAATAATTCATCATATAATGTCAACTATAAAAGCTCTTTAAACAGTTAACGTTGGGGCTTCTAAGACACTATGCATTTATTTAGTGGACAATGAAAAAACACAGAACACAACTCCATAACATCCCTAGAGCAATGATCATAGAGTGCCTTGCTATAAGAATCCTCCTAGTTTAGTCCTCCACTGGGTGATCAACCAATTTTATTTGAATGTAATAAATATAGTTTTAAATCTCTTAACACAATTGAGTATAGTTATCAAATTCTTAGGTACTGTTGGGAAAAGTTTTTGAGCTCACACTCAAGCCAAAATCTACTTTAGTTTTAATTCATGAGATAATCTTTTTACTTCTCTCTGATCATGTTTCAATAAGTGCTACACTTGCCTATGAGTGGAAGACCTTTCTGGTACAAGGTTCTGCTAATTTCCAGCCATATAAAATGGATTAACCATTCAGATTCCTGGAAATAGTCACTTAGGTTTAGGGTAAACCCTTGATTCAGAGATACCCAGCCTGCTGACTCCTTGATACTGTGACTGAAAACAAGGTGAATGCTTAGATTTAGAAGAATTATTATAATACGTACTTTGCATTCATTCCTCTAAACTGCTCTCCCCAGACTTCGAAACACTTACTTTACCATTTTGCTACTTAGTGGAGCAGTTCTGGAAGTCCTTTTTTGTGAGGATTTTTATTTGCACTGTCGTGACTACATTAAGTCCTAAATTCATTCAGAATGCTTCTTTTCATTGGTAATTTTGACTCTGAGAAAACAGCAAGATGTTACAGTGTGCTAGGTGCTCCTCTTACTTTCAACAAACTTACCACATTATTCTTGGCAATGTGTTTTTTACTGCAATAATTAAAAGAAAAATGTAAACATTGGCTGTATATATCCATTATCTTTTGTATACATATTTGTTGGACACAACAGAGCCCTTCTGCTGTATTAAAAAAAAAAGATAATGAAATTTTGATCAAGAGAATATCAAAATGTGATATGACTCACAGCTCGGATGATGGCCAGGTAGCTGGGAAATGAGGGGACCCCAGAGTCAGGGGCTCAAAAGTGGGGAATAGATTCTTTAGTTCCAAGAAGTACTTGTTTTTTTAATTTTGTCTGTCTAGGAAATTGCCTATTGTATCTTTATGCTTGCCTTCTCCTTGAAGGGAAAGAACTAGGGCTGGAGTATCTGTATGCCGCAAAATCTGTCACTTCTGTTTATCTTCCATTTTTAGAAGTTGTTATTGTGAGAATGATGTGTGCTGAGTATTACTCATTGAAAACTAAAACTTCCACAATTGGAATGTGTTCTCTTCATCACGAATAACTTGCAGGGAACACAGAGGTCCACAGGGAAGGATAGTTTGAGTTTGCCAAAGGCGCTGTAAAAGTGTGAACAAAGCCCACAGTTACCTTTCACCCTCCAAACCCAGGTGACTGGAGTTGATAAAGACATAAGTCATTTAAAAGTTAACATCGTAAAGTAATTAAGAAGTTTATGGCGCGAATTGTTTAATTACACAGTTGTCCAAGTGTTTTTCTGTTTTCTTAGCAGGATGTTTTCTTGCATTTGAAAAGTCCATTGCGTGCTATTTCTGTCAGACTTTTATAGAGTATTTAAGTTTCGGCATTCCGAGTAAGAGGGTGGGTGTGACATTTATCTGAGGAAGAGGAAGAGGAGGTATAAACATTGCACGGTTTACTACCTAGTATCTCAGTGCCCTGCCTAGGAAGAAAAATGGCTCCACTGAAGGCTGTTATGGAACTATATACACAGTATCAGCAGATTAATATCAGTTGGTAGCAATATAAATATTGTTCTTCAGAAGTCAGTCCATGCCCACTGTGCTGTTCCATAGTTGAGTAGAAAGTGTTGCATCCTCATGAAGTTATAGATGACAGAGCAGTGGAATTTATGGTCGCCTTGGAAGACAAATCAGAGTGCAGCCTGCTCTTGCTAGACTGTAGAAATATGAACAAATTTTTGACACTTAAGTTCTGATCAAGGATATATCTGAAGGAATAAGACTTGGAATGTCAAAAATATTATGATTTGACAAAGCTAAACTGATGAAGTTATAAGGAATAAGAGGGAGAGTTGGAGAAGTAGCTGGAAAGCAACCCTAAATTGGAATAGCTCATGAAGAGGGTTTTAGCAGAGGCTCAGGATGCTTATAATCATGAAGACATCTTGTTCTTAGACCAGCACATCCAGGGCTTACTGTCACTGTGAGTCAGAAAAGTGTATAAATGGAAGTTGCTAAAATATTACAAATTCATGAACTGGCAAAATACAGAGTAGACAGCCTAAGTAAGATTCTTCTTTTGTGATGTTGTAAAAATGGGATCTGAGAGGTAAGAGATGTGAAGAATGAATGGTTTGTAAGCTTAAGGTAAGGAAACCTAGAGGAAATGGGAATTGCCACTTCATCAACAGGGAGCGTGTGAGCACAATTAGGGTTCCAATTCCAGACCTCACACTGGAGGAGCCTGAGAAACCCTTAATATCTCAAGCAAGGGGTTTGCTGTTAGGGCCTTGAATACCATAAAGACACTGCTGGCTAGATATATTAAATCAGGGAAAATATGGTTTTTAAAACTGCTTCAGTGAATAACTTATGGCTTGTGAGCCTCTTGCGGTCATAGATGGGACTTTTTCAGAGGTGACTACACCGAGGGTGTGTGGTGAGGCAAAGTGAAGAGTGGAATTTAGTCATGAGTTTGATGTCCTGAAACTTACAGCTGACCTTAGGGAGAGAAGTGAGCCACTCTGGAGGACTGGTTGGAACCATTTGGAATGAATTGGAGAGCAAAGACAGATCCGGACATGGACACCCCACAGACAGACAGACACTTGCGATGTCTGGCCATCAGAGAGGCAGTGTTACTGATGTAACTTACCTGTACTCAACAGCTATACTGAAAGGGATTTTTTCACTGTGAAATTGTTTGGAGAAGAGTTCCCTAAACTCCATTAGGAGTCCATTCTCACGTGCAGGTTTTCTCCTGTGTTTATGTGTTTCTGTCTTACTGTTTTCTTCCTTCTTCTTTTCTCATCCACATTTCCTGAGCTCCTCTTTCTCCTTCCTTTCTACACCTCATCAAGCAGGTAATGTTGCAAATGTTGTAATGCTTGTTACATATTAGTTTTCATATAAAACTTTGATAATTAAACAACACAGCTCAAAATTGTATTCCTTAGAAGAGATGTGGAATGTAGGATTTTATGTGATGTTAATGTTGTCATCTTAACACGTTTTCTCTGCTGCTATGTAGAAAGCTCTAAATTGTGTTGTCCTAGCTATAGTCACTAAATTTAAGGACTTAAAATATAGCTGATTTACACCTGAGATATACTCTAAACACAAAGTACAGGTTTCAAAGACATAACAGAAAATATAGAATGTAAAAGCTCCTGATAACTTCTTTATTGTTTGTGCACTGAAACCATATTGAATTAGATTAGACACATGATTACAATCAACTATACTCAATTGAAACTATTTTAATGATACAATAGGGCTACTAAATATTAAAATTACATATGTGGCTTGCATTTGTTACTTGCATTATATTTATGTGGAATAGCACGCCTTTCAACTTTAAGAACATATTCTGATGTAATAGGTTGTCTTCCCCTCTTATAATATATTGAGCATATATTATCAGATGTTTCTCATACAAATGCTGACAACATTCATAATTCCCCCTAAAGTTTAGAAATCAATTTTATCCATTCATAATTATCACTGAAAATGATTTCATGGATATTTCATTATTATTTTAATTTGCATTTTTGACATTAAGTAATTTTTATATTTAGTCATGCCTCTGTTCACAAACTTAATTCTTTCCATAACTATAGTCATGACTTTCCATGATTCTAGAACAAATTCTGTGAGCAGAATTGTGCAAAGAGTTGAGTTCCTGGACTGAGGTACCACTGTATTTCTTTGGCATCTAGATTTGCTTTTTGATATTGCATATATATGCCACTTACTCATATTTAAATAGTATCT
Source organism: Petromus typicus (assembly GCA_004026965.1). NCBI lineage: Eukaryota > Metazoa > Chordata > Mammalia > Rodentia > Petromuridae > Petromus > Petromus typicus. Next base: position 46,753 of record PVIR01005927.1, read on the forward strand.
GCTTAAAATTTATCAGATCACGTTGCATACAGAGGAAATAAACTTTATCTTCTCCAGTACAATTATTTTTTAATTTAAAATTTGGTAAATAATATTTATTATTATTTTTCTGCCCTGTACATTTTAGAACAGTCATTGTGCTCAGAGCGCTTATCTTTTCTTTCCCAACTTGCTTCCTGTCTTGCCTGAAGGAGGCATAACACTCGTAATACTGGTAGTTTTCTACATATTTTTCTAATTTAATTTTTCGCAGTTCAATAGCTAGTGTGTCTGGAATTTATTTTTGTATGTGGCATGAAGCAGGAATCTAATTTATATTTTTTAAAAAGGTACTTAGTTGAAAAATTGGTTTTAAGTATATGAATCACACCTCCCCAAGGATCTGAAATACTGCCTGTGTCATGCAGTAATTTGCAGATATTCTGGAGCCTGTATTTGGAATTCTCTGTTATATCCTATTCATGTGTTTATCTATTCCCAAACCAATGTTTGCTAAGCAAAACTCTCCTAAGAAAGTTTTCATAATTTTATTGGCCATTATTGCCCATGTATTTATTCTCCCACTTATGTGAAAAGATTATTTCACCTCCCTCCCATAGAATAACTGCAATATTTAACACATGGTTTAGAGACATTTACTGGGAAACACTGAACAATTCTAAAAGAAATAAAAGTATTGTAGTGAATCATGTTTTTACCCAGTTGATGTAAGCAGTTTAAGAGATCTCCAAGCCAAACAGGAAGGGGACCAGAGAGCCACCTACCAGATGTTGAAACCAGGGACACTTGGTGGCCAGACCCCAAGAATGTTTGGCTCTTAATCCACTTCCCATTGCGCCAATAAAATAGATGAATTTTATTCCATTAGAAATGTATTCTGTTTATATATTAATTGAGAGAAATTAACTTTAGTTTGCTAATAAATCTCCTTCTGGATTAATTTGGTAACAAAATTTTGTTGATGAAAGTGATAAGCCACAGAAGAATTATGTAGTAACTTGGTTTACTTAGCTTAAATGACAAAGTTGGAAACTTTCTATACATTTAGTACATAATTATATAAAAGTTAAATTTTTTCCAGTATTTTCTGAGTAAATGTGTATTGCTTCCTGTGTTTAAAATCTCTTTCCATGTCATTTTATTCCAAAGTTCATCTTCTAATCACTCAGTTGGAGTCTGGCCTCTGTGCTGAAAATATTACTTTTTATTAGTTAATATTGAATTGTGTAAGACATTAAAACAAAATGAAGCATATAATGTCTTTTTGGAATATTTTAAACTATATCTTTGGGTAGGCATATAAAATTGCAGTGTAAAGTATTTTGAGATTATTATTTCTATTAGAGACTAGATTCATCTCCTATTCATCTCCTATTCATTCTCCTATTAGAGACTAATTCATCTCCTGTACTCCTCTCACTTTCTTCCATATTTTAAAAATATAATGAAATTAATTTTAAAACATAATTGAATCCCAACTGATATTCACATTTGTAGGCAGACTATACTGATATCTGTACTTATCTATCAGCTCAAATGTGGAATCTGTCACTTGTAGTATGACTTGAGTAAATCACTTAGCTATTCTGAAATCCAATATTTATAACTGAAATGTTCCATGCACATGTTTTATAGGAACATAATGCTGAATGAATGTAGTTCAATGTGTAAATACTTGTTGTTTATGCTTAGCGAAAGTTGAATATGATTACTTTTGGTGTGGTATAACTTTCAACTGCATTTTCATTAGAAGAAATATATTTATGTGGGCTTGTTCTCTGCATTTCTGTGCCCCGTGCGCATGACTCTTAGGAGTCAGAACCCCATTTAAATGCTCTTTCATGTTATCATGATCAACTTCCCTCATTGCTATATTAAACAAACATTTTCTCAAACATGTAACTTGGATCTTTGCAGCAAATGAATCTTGATAGGATTTATGATCTGTTCTGAAGACAGTTGACATTACATGTGAAATTGTGTCTTCTCAGGGAAGCTAGCCAATGAGTAAAGAAAAGTTTCTATTTTGATAATATAATTGGCTCATGTATACTTTTAAAATAAGAATATGGTTAATTTTTTATCTGTTTACTTTGAAGGAGCCTTTTGTCTACAACTATATAAGATGCCCATCAAAACACAATCACACACAGAATGCCTGGGTTGCTGAGTTGACTCAAAGTCCTAATTTGTGATGAAAGTCCTTCTAATGTCAGCATAGAGGTGAAAGTAATAGTTGATCGAGTTGTAGGGACAAAATTTTGTGATTTGTTCAGAAATATTTATATTTTTAAATGATGTCTGAAATAATTTACTAATTCGATGATATAAACTGTCCCCTGGATCTTTGCAAAGCATCAAAACAGACTCAGGGTTCTTCTCACCAAAGCAACTTTCCAGCTTTGAATTACGTATGACCAATTAGGAAGAATTAAATTATGGAAAGAAAAGGGACACCTTTTCTATCTCTTCTAGTGAGCACTCGTGTGCTGAGAAGTTATCAGTTAAAAACACATCATATTGCTTTTCTTAGGAAAATATAGAGATTCATCAAAATATGTTTCATTTATATGTTGTGTTTTATTACTGTATAAATGCTCAGAACCAGTTTCTGACGTGACAACTAAAACAGCCGCATGATCTAGTGACTATGTGACTTAGCTGCATGAGAAGACCTTGTTTTGTGGCCAGCAAAAGGTGGAAGGGGGTTCATCAATGTTCAAACTTGGTTGGTGCTGTGGGAGTGAGGGTCACAGTTCCTGTTGTGTGGGCAGGGAAGTGGCCAGGTGGGACATGAAGAAAGGAGGCTCATACTTTCCTGACCTGATGGCCAACGCCTGAGTACTTTAACTCTTACTTCTAGACCTTATTTCTTTGTATGCTGTTCTCTGATTGTATTCCATAACATGTATGCTCCTTATTAATGTATTCTGTAGTATAATAGGCATACTAGGATATTCCAGTTGTTTAAAAAAATGCTGCAACTAACAGTGCAACCATATTTTTTCTCTAATGCATTGTTTCATAAATACATTTAACCATGAATGCATCACTCTCAATGCTGGTAGAATAAGTTCTTTTACACAGAGCTGTCATCTCCTTTAAATGACACATAGTTCTTGAGAGGATGGTTCTTGTAGCCAAAGACTGGTGACATCATTGTAGGCTATGTTCTCCTTAGCTCCGTAATATAGACACAGTTCTGAGGAGAGTGTACACAACGTGTTTCATCTCTAATTCTTGTTTATTATTTGTGGATGGCAGGGAGTTCTAAGAAAATCCAATGTGATCATCTCCTAAAGAAGCAAAATGTATAAATGAAGTGGAACTAGGAAAGCTAATGAAGAATTCTAAATATAAGAATATTGGAGTATGTCTGTTTGTGCATTTGATGTTTAGGTCACATGGATCCATCTCCACTCACCCAGTGATTTCACAGAAATTTTCACATTAGACTGCAGCAACCCCCTGCTCTTTCAGGAATGGTGGGAGTCATGTGGCATTTTACTGTTTACATATGAAGGTTGTATTCACCAAAACATTCCAAAATTAAGGACAGTTTGATTACAGAGACCATGAACAAATCGTTTTCCCCTTGGAATCGTCTGTTCGTAGACCACACTTTACACAGACACATGGGCTGTTAAGAATCCATCACAATAGCCATGGATGTAATGCAGGAGATTAACACAGAGTATGTATATGTATATGTATATATATATATATATATATATATATATATATATATATATATTTGCTACACAAATAGATCCTTATTCTCTTTAATTGACTTTATTGGTACATTGTAGGTATACATTATGATCACATTCATGATTGAGAATCTGTGACTGTATATGATATATCTTGATTCTTACTTTTCTCATTCCCTCATCTCCCTCCATCCCCACTATCCCCATATACATAAGTTTTGTTTCCATTTTTCATTTTTACCTTTAAATTTTGTCTTTCCCTTCTTTGCTTTGCCCTGCTCCAGTTCCTCTTCTCCTTTGAACATTTTCCTATTTCACAATATATATTATACATTTAGACCCCATTTATACTTTCAGTTTCTTATGATAGAGCAATGATATGGTGCTTACACATGTGTGTCCTATTTATTTCACATATTTATTCTTAGGAAAATACAGTCAGAGCTATCTTCCTTCTTCTGTACTTAAGATCTTAACATCAGAGGCAGCACAGGACAGTACAGAGTTTTTGAACTGATCTCCAAACAAGCAGAAATCCACTGTTGAAAACAAGGACAAGTAATTTTAAGTTTTTCAGAAAAAAATAGAAACTTACACATCTAATCCAAATCAAAGAGTCTATAGACAGTTCTCTGTGAGGTGAAAGAAATGAAATAAATACAAATTTTATGGGTAAATGAATATAAATAATTTAAATAAGATAATAAAACTAAGTATGCTTTAAATTAAAATACTAGTCAGGTACAAGCTTGTGTTTCTCAACACTAGACTTCTAAATGTTTACCAGGTTACTGTTCATATCATTAAGAAATCTAATCTTTGACCCAGAGTATTAGTAATAATACTAATTTGAATTTGCAAAAGATTGTCTTTCCAACTGAATACTTGTGTTCCGGAAGAATATTTTAGGTAGAGCCTGAAATGTAGCTCAGTTGTGTCACACCTGCCTGGCAAGCGCAAGGTCCTGAGTTCAATTCCTAGTATGGAGGGAAAAAAAATATAGGTGTATTTCTAAAGACAGACTACGGTACTAATCTAATTTATAAGTACCTTTAAAAAGTGACTGACCTAAAAGTCCACTGACTAATTTTCCAGCAGTTAAAAATGTCTATGAGCATTAGTTCATAATTAGTATTTTAAGTAGTGGTGTGCCCTATTGAATGGTATGATTAGAAAAACTATTACACTTTAACACCATGACCACAAGTCTTTTTTGCATCATTACTAAGGTTCTTTATTCATTAACTTTATACCCACCCCTGAATTCCTATAGTCAGATAAAAATTTGATAGAACACATAACTGGCAATAAAAAAATCATGGTGGGTTTTCTTTGAAGTTTTAGGAATCTGAGCAATAATTTGCTCTAAGACTAGCTCTCTCCCTCAGTGCCTGAAGCCCTTTGACTTTCTAATTTCTCCCCGTGAAATATAACTCACCTAGACAGCATGAATTTTATGCTGGATTGGCTAGTTTAACAGGTCATGCAAGAATGGCGGTAGTGTGACATGACAATGACTTGTTACTCAAATCTATCCGATGTTCTGAAAAACAGTGGTGACCTCTGGCTTTAGCTCAGTAGAGACAATAATAATAACAGACACTGGCCAATTAGCCAGTCCAATGACATTTGAGCAGCCAGTTAAATTTGTGAAAATGGGTGAAGATGCACCCATTTGTGGATGTCCTATTTCTGGGATACTCTGCCACATTTCTGACTATGCTCAGAGTTCTTATGTTTCAATTACTAATTTAGTTTTGCCAAGGTTTTTCAAATTGTTTGGTTTGTGGAAAAAATGTCCTTCAAAGATGAAAAGATCTTTAAAATTTATAAAACTTTTAAACAAAGATAATTGTATCTCTCAATTTTAATTGATTTTTAGCATGGTAACAAATGATTTTTTAACCAAGATATCTATATCCTTTTAATATAAACTAGAATATTTAGCAATTTAGAATATCTTCCAAGGTACATAAACACAGTAAGCACAGTCTAAAATAAAGTTAAATCTAATAAGCTCTGTATATCTAGAATAATATACTTTATTTTTTATTTCCTAAGATAAAAGATGAATATAATTGCAACTACGTAGTGCCCAAAAAAGAAAAAAAAATAGCAAAACATCCAACATGCTGTTTGTATGTTAATTTTAACTGTTTTACTTATTCACTTTTATAGCTTTAATATACCTAACAATTGTGTAGATACTTTAAAGTTAAATTTGTATGGGTATGTGTGGAAGTATCATTCAGAATAAGAATATCCACCATGATTTATTCAATGAATGACTAGGTCATGCTCTGTGCAAAACTACAACTCATTAATCGAAAGGCTCCTAATAACTTTAAGTCAGATAAACACAAGACCAAATTCTGACTGGGTCACTCACTAACCTTGACCTTGGCAGCCAGGCCACCTCTCTGACACCAGGAGGGTTTGTCTTCTCTGATCCTCACACCCGTCATTCAGGAGAACACTTGACTCACAGTCATAATTTAATTATGACCTTATGAGGGATGATTGTGCTTCCTTCATTTATTCTTCAAACACTCCTTCCTTTCTGGTGTCAGGGCCCTTGTCATGTGGCCCACCTGTATGTATGTGAACTAGAGCTGCAATAGGCTCAGTGTCTCAGCTCTATTCTCACTAAGGTCAGTCTCCGAGGACTCAGAGTCCAAGTCCAATAAAGTCTGATAGCCTAGGGCTGTTGGCAGTGGGCGGCCCAGGGCAGCGTTCTCCCTAACAGTGCATGACTGCCCTTCCTGGAAGGCATGTTCTGTGTCAGACACAGTCACAGGACTGTCCCCGGGGACACTGCTCAACAAGCACCAGAAGTTCCCAGGAGACCTCACCCAAGTGTTAACTCTTCTGCTGGTTCACTCCTTTAGAAGAAACTGAGGAAGGCTGGCCTTTTCTTAGTTTAAATGTATTTTAAAAGAGAGTGTTATATCAGCCCCTTGAAGGACAAATCATTGTCATGTTCCATAAATGGAAGGTGACCTCACAAATAAACAGATTGAAAATTAACCATGTTGGAAAGTCTAGGAAAGTCAAGCTCCAGGAGTGTTAGCTCACCCTGTCTCTGCCAGCATCAGGGTTCATGAAGTCACCAGAGCACCAAGCAGAGGTGCTGTCCTGTGGTCACCAAGACTGGAGCAGCACCTGGCAGGGGCTTTCTCCCTGTAACTTTCTTTCACTGTCTCTTGCAGTTTGTATCCCACCCACTGTTGAGCACTGTCCTCCCACTACAGATCCTACATCCCAGAGAACGGACTTGTATTTGGCACTTATAGGTGACCGCAAGGTGATGAAGGCCCTGCATGCTTTATCTCCTTCCATTCCCACAGCACCTGGAGGCATCAGAGCTGTCACTTAGGAGCTGCCCCTGGAGATCCAGGGACCAGCAGTCAACTCTGTGCCAGGTCACAGAACCAGTCAATGAAAACTGGATTTTGAACCCAGGACACCTGAATCCAAAACCCTGGCTCATTAAGCGCTGGCGTCTCTGAAATAAACTCATTCTATTCTCACACTAATAACACTCACACTCACACCAGGAAGTGTCTGCCCATGTGGACATTTCTGTTTTTCTAATAAATAAAGTAGCAGTTACTTTATTAGAAAAACATGCAACGTTTAAGGCGATGGTTATCTATTCACAGGTCATCATAAGAGCTTTCTATCTAGGAACAGATTATCAGGGTCTCTAAAAGAGAAAAAGAGAATGTGTTCCTCTTTTATGGTGCTCACAGGTGAATAAAATAGCAAGTCAAACATTTACAGTGCAATGCCAGGAAAAGCTATGTCTCTAACGATGGCCATTAGGGTGTTTAAAATGATCAAAGCCGTAATGTAGATGTGATTAAAACATACTGCGGAATGTTAGCGTGAAGGAACGCTGTAACAATGCATTGCTGACTATTTGCATCTGTTTAATGTTTTTCATCCTCAGAGGAATTTTCAAACTCCGACTAATTGACTCTTAGAAAATTCTTCTAATGTATCATTTGATTTGACGGGGTAGGAGATCTAAACAGTGATCACATCAGCTATTTAATCAGGATTATCCTATAAACATTGTGAGAAGGGAAGCAGAAACACTGCATATGTCTCTGTTTTCCTTCAGGAGGGTTTTTGGAAAGTGAGACAGGAAGCTAAACAGGGGAGCTATTGAGGGGTGGTTGGAGTCAGAATCCCCACTGTGTGTGTTCTGTGAAAGAGTTTGTTGGCAAAGAGGAATGAAGGCTGCAGGTGGAGTTAGGCTGTTAACTAGATGCCTAACTAGCTGAGATTGAGATCAGGAGATCTGTGTCCCTAATTTCTGCCAAAGGGGGAAGAGAATGCCATAGGGAAGACCTGATCATCAGATACCCAAACGCTGACTCTGGGTACAACCCAGAGGTAACCATGGAGGATAAGCTTTCATGGAGTATACAGAGCACATTCATGTTGCCAGTAGCTAGTCATCTTTGACAAGTCTTGTACTGGACCATTACTGGAAATATCTTCTTGGAATTCAGGTTATTTCAATGGCAAAAAACAAAATCCTATTGCTATCTAGGCACAAACAGCCAACTGAACTTGTTATTTTTTTTAATCTGACTGTTGTTCACATGCTGTTTCTGGAAGTGTGGTTTTATTTTATCTCATTTGTCAGTAATATTACTTGCAGAAAGCATAGACATACAAGCCAGAGTGTGGCAGGAGGTGATGAGAATTGAGCGCAGCCTTACAGCTAAGGAGGGTGTGACTTTGGCAGTTCATACCCTTTGTACCTATTGTCTTTTTATTTTTGAGTAAAATACTTTTACTAAAACCATAATGCTTTTGCGCCGAGGATTTAGCTTGGTGGGTGGTTCCAGCACCTGTCTTGCAAGCACAAGGACCAGGGTTCAATCCTGGTAACCACATACAACAATTCTGGCCGTGGAGACTCACACCCACCAGCAATCAGAACCACAAACCACAATGTCAGGCATGGTGGCTCACACCTGTAATCCCAGCACTCGGGAGGCAGAGGCAGGAAGATTGCTGTGAGTCTGAGGCTGAGCTCAGGGCCAGCCTGAACTACTAAATGAGACCCTGTCTCAAAAAAATAGTTATTATTTTGTAATTGATGTAATTCCATTTGTTGATTCTTGCTATTATTTCAGTTATAATAATTAATATCACTGAGTCATTCAAAGAGAATTCACTTTTTAGCTTACACATGTCCAGAAATTACAACTGATTGATGTCATAAATTCAGATCAAGTTTGAACTTTGTAAGTTGTAGGGTTCAGTGATATGGCTGTTTAGAAGTTAATAAAGCTGTTGTTGTTACTGGAAGCTTTATTTCAGACATTACAACAATTCTATCAGCTTTTTGTTTTTTATTGTTGTACATATTGTATAATCCATAGGCATACATAAAATTCACTCTATTGTGTATTTTTAAGATTGTTAGAAATCTACATATTTAAAAAACTTACTATGGTCATATAAATTTAGTCTAGTGTCATAATGATGCAAAGGTAGTGCCTCTGTTTTATGTCTTCAAAATATCTACCCTCAGACTTCTAATTTTTGAGTACTTATGTTTTTCATTGAAATGAACTTTGTGTTTTAATTACTTTGCCACAGGATAAGGCATTTCCACGATGAATTTTCCTACAACCACATAAAACTTATAAAACTTTGATCCTATTGTAGCCTCAATTGCAACTCTAGAATAGTTTCAATAAGCATTTGTTGATCACCACCATAGCCAAAGGCTTGTTACACAGGTTCAATAACTCACAATGGAAAACTGAGAAGCTGAGTTCAAATTTAATTTGCTTTTATATAAGCCACAAAAAGCACATAAGAAAATCATTACATAGAAGAATGCAACTTATACACTCTTATTTCCCAGTTAGGTTTTTTTTTTTTTTAGTGACCTACTTTATGTGTTTAATTCTGAAAGCAAATGAGCATACTGTATTTTTTTCTACTTTCTTCTTCTTTTGTTTGATGTAGATCCATAGTTCAGTTCAATTTTCTTTCAAATCAAAATGAATTACCCAATATATTACAGATGGTCCTTTCAGCAGGGGAAACCTTCCTTTCACTATTCTCCTTCAAGCCCTGCAGAGTAGGGCTGTCACACAATGGTAGCAGACTTTCAGTGTGCAGGTAGGTGCCCCCGGTGCAGCTGGACAAGCATACTGAGGTAGAGGTGGAAAAGCACTAAGATTTAGTGTCTCGGGAGTGTGAGCATCAAGCTCAAGAAATGCATTGGTTCCATCTAAACCAGCCTAATTCTGGTTTTGTATGTATCATATTTGTTTCCTAATAAAATCCTCATAACCAGATATATTCTTCAGTGGTCACAGAATATCTAGCTCACTCATGGCTGCTAGACCGTACAAGCACTTAACATCTTCAAAGTAGACTATTCATCTCTACTAGGGCTGAATAGTAACTCAAAAATTAATTTTTAAAAGGAAAAGTCATTGGAAAAATAAAGCCTGGCTTCCTCCAAAACCTCCGGAGAAAGTGTTACTGGTCTGCAGATTTGAGTTGGCAAAGGTGACACTTAGCATTATTGCAAAGTCTCAGGGCAGGGCGGAGACCCTGCAGCCTGCTGTACAGAGGAACCTTTGATGATCCTGGGTCCAACTACTGCTCCTTTCACCTCTGAGTGTCAGAGTAGCTCATCCTGTATGTTCCATGCAAGATCCAAAGGGGCCTTTCAGTGATGAGACTCAGAAAATGACTGGTCTTTTAGTGTAAGAGAGTATCCTGAGTGCTCTCCCACCAATGACAGTCTAGAGAGTGGACTAAGATTGCGTATGTCAACATGGCTACCCTTGGCATAGAAGCATCAGAGCCTGGCATTTAGGGTATTTTCCCTTTCCTTCTCAGCAAGTACATTTCATTTCATCAGTCACAGATTTTATGCATTATATAATATTATATATGATTATGATATATCAATATGGTCAAGATTTGCACGATTTTCTCTCGCCAAGAAGCATATCCATGAAGTCTGAAATAACAGGATGACAGATTACTTTTATCCTTGCTAGACAACTGCAAACTACTTGCTGTCTTCACACAAGAAATAAACAAGAAAATGTATACTTCACTGATCAATTTGTGCTGTTCATAGTTTTCATTCTCCAGTTGATTTGCTACAGTGCAGACCATGTGTATAACAGAAGTTATAACAACATTATGCTCATGGGAATCACGTTGTTTTCTAAGATCCTGTAACATTTTTTCTAGCACACTGGCCTGTTAAACAGAAGAAATAATTGCCATCGCATCTCTTAAGGTGTTGTAGTGGCACTAATCTTTGTCATTCTCTCAGGAATATAAATTATTTTGTTTGGTTTGGTTTTAGGGTTTCAGGGTTTTATATTTTGGTCTTTTTATCATAATATTCCTCATTCTGTTAAGGATTCTTATATGAGCTATGAATATATATTGACAGTATTCACTCCAGGCTGTAGCAATACTCATAGACTAGCTCCCTGGGCCCATAAGAGGTATTATTAAATACAACCAGGGCAAGACACCATCTGCCATTATATCTGAAATTCATTCATTCTCACACATCACTGTACCATGGTGGCATTACAGGTCTTCGGGAATGTGTATAAATTGAAGCCATTAACCATTTATCAGTAGAAGATACTCCAGGCATTCTACTATGGCTATTCCTTTATCCACTGTGCACATGGACACTGGTTAATCTGAAGAGGCTTAGGGATGTGTGGTTCCCATGTGTGGAAATAGAGAAGAATCTTTGTCAAAGCCCTCTGAGTCTCTCAACTCTTTAATAGTTTGCAGAGTTCCATAATGGCAACTCAAAATGGCTTCCACATTCATGTCTAGAATTTTGTTTATAAAGATGAAATAGAGGGCCGGGGATATTGCTCAGTGGTTCTAGCACCTGTCTTGCAAGAGCAAGGGCCTGGGTTCGATCCCAGGTAACCACATAACAATACTGGGTGTGGAGACTCACGCACAGCAGCAATCAGCACCACATACCACAGTGCCGGGTGTGGTGGCTCACGCCTATAATCCCAGAACTTGGGAGGCAGAGGCAGGAGGATTACTGTGATGTGAGTTTGAGGCTGAGTTTAGGGCCAGCCTGAACCACAAAGCAAGACCCTGTCTCAAAAAAAAAAAAAAAAAAAGATGAAATAGAACTTTTATGGATTACACAGGTATTTTGTTGCAAAGGGCCACAGAGAAATTGCTACCACAATCCTTGACATAAGAAATATATTGGTCACTTATACTGTCTCTAGTGATGAGTTCTGCCATTTCTTCTCCACCAGTCCATACTTCATTACTGCTCAAAGGTGTAATACTAGTCACTGTCTCCTGGTGCAGAGAAAGGACAGATGGGGACACAGTCAAAGACAGAAGCAAAGGCATCTTGTTTGACATCACCTGTAGACTAGCATGGATTTTACACCTCTAGAGTTTCGTGAAAGAAGACATGGGGAGAGAAGAGGAAAAGAAGAAGGGGGGGAAAAAAGGTAGAAAGGACTCCTATAGCCCCACAAATCCTAGTGCTTTCTGTCTACTGCCCTACGGAAGGTGACCTGACAATTTCTGTGCTTTGTCATGGCAAGAAAGTTCTGGGAGAGCAGCTGTGTTGACTGAAGGCCACTGTGGAGTCCAAAGGGTAACCAGCCATTCTGACAGATGATCAGCGTGCTCCACATGTGTCGAGATGACACATTAAATCTTGAATTCCATATAAATATGGTGGCAGTGAAGATTCTCTTGGACAGTTGGCTGAGTCACAGGGTGCTATATGCTTCATGGGTAATTCTTAGCTGAATGAACTGTCAGAGTGAAGCCCAGCTGAGGTCACTGGGAGACTCCCCGAAGGACTGTCACTTTCTCTGGGAGAAACCCGTAGCCTATAGGGTCAGCGTCTGGGACAAGATCCAGTGGGAGACCACAGAAAGCATTCAGGTCTGAGGGAGGTCATGGTGGAGAGCTGGGGGACAGGAGAGCTCTGAGGAGCAGAGTGAGCTGGTGGTCCTGTTACACTTCACTGATTCTGACTTTACTATTCTACTTAAATAACCTGAAATTATAGTTAATCTTAAAATTTGTAGTACATTTTAGTTTACTTGGTCACCATATTTTCAATTTAAGAAAGTATAAAATAATGGGTCAGGCTTTGATCTAGTTGCCTCAGCACTGATAAGAGAAGCAGCAATAAAAAGAGAAGACATAAGCCAGGGATTTAGCTCAGTGGTTCCGGCAACTGTCTTGCAAACGCAAGGACCCAGGTTTGATCCGCGGCAACCATGTACCATATTGGGCATGGAGACTCATGTCCAGTAGCAACCAGTACCACATACCACAGTGCTGGGCGTGGTGGCTCAGGCCTGTAATCCCAGCACTCAGGAGGCAGAGGCAGGAGGATTGCTGTGATGTGAGTTTGAGGCTGAGTTTAGGGCCAGCCTGAACCACAAAGTGAGACCCTGTCTCAAAAAACCAAAAAAAAAAAAAAAAAAAAAAAAGAGAGAGAGAGAAGACATGTGTGCAGTAGAGGTTTTCCTCCAGCATGCACTTAGGTCAAGGCATGTTTCAATCTCCACAGAACTCTATAATCTGTAATGAACTATTAGCAGTTGGTACCAGTTGGAGCCTCAGCAGCTGCAATGATGGTGTGCAAAGAACCATGGCAGTGAGGAAAAGAAAAGTGTTGTGCACAATGTGCTCCTGCCTCAATTACAGTACAGATCACCGCATGGTGATGGAACTCTGAATGAGCCATCCTGTGTCTCTGTGCATAGCCCAGAGGACCAGTGAGTGGACGAGCACAGTGGACAGGGCATGGACAGCTGTGCTGAGCTAGATGGCTTGGGACTGAGTATTAACCCAACAGAGCTACTTGTTATCTCAGGTAATCTTGACCAAGTTAACCAGTTGTATTAAACATCTGTACTGTTCTGTACTAGAAGATCAGGAAAATCTTCTAGAATAATGCCTAACACACTGTGAGAAACTGTAAGCTTCTATGATGCTTAGCAGTATCTATTAGCACAGCATTTTAACTATGACATTGTTTATTCAAATAATAAATTTGTTTCCAGAATATGGGATAGGCTCTAAATATTAAAATCCATTTCCACACAGTTTATTTCCCAAATTATCACTTGCATACTTCCCTTCTTTCTTTCTTTCTTCTTTTTTTTTTTTTGACAGGGTCTCACTTTATAATTCAGGCTGGCCCTGAGCTCAGCCTCAAACTCACATCACAGCAATCCTCGTGTCTCTGCCTCCTGAGTGCTGGGATGACAGGTGTGAGCCACCATGCCCAGTACTGTGGTATGTGGTGCTGATTGCTGCTGGGTGTGAGTCTCCATGCCCAGTATTATATGTGGTTACCGGGGATCAAATCCAGGCCCTTGCACTTGCAAGACAGGCGCCAGAACCACTGAGCTAAATCTCCAGCCCCATGCTTCCCTTCTTTTATCACAAATCTTCTTGGAAACTTGGAAAGGAGTAAGAAATTTTTACCCATGCTATCTCTATATTGATAGACACATTTTCTTTTATTTTATCTTAATTCCTTTCTCAATGTCCATAAGTGATGTAGACAATACAGAAAGTTTAAAATAGAGATTTATTTTAAAGCTAATACACACTTAATTTTCTTAATATCTTACTATTGAGGCAATACATTAGGAATTGGAAGATGTATTTCCTGTTTTCAGAGGCAGACCATCTTAGTGGAAAGTGCAGGTAATTCTGTGCCCCAGTTTTCTGTGCCTTATGGTGAACACTTTGAAGTTTTTTAGGGTGTAATCTCAACAATTCTATTAGGTATTTTGGATTTTTTTTAAGTTTTTGAGTTGGCCTGCTAGTGATCACAGATGGGAACTGGTCATTTTGAGTTTATATATATATGAGGGATATTATCAAAATCATGCTACAGCAATTAATGCCTATTATAGCTTGTGTCCAAATATCCCCCCAAAGCCTCCTGCAGTCATAGGTGGGGCATTTTCAGAGAGGGCTAGATCTAGATTGTGTGACACTGGGATGAAGGGCATTTGATTACTGAATTAACCCACTGACTGGTTTCACACCTGCTTTTACCTAGATAGAATGGAAAGGGGTCAGAAAGACACTGCTATTGTCCCTTGCTGGTTGATGCTTTACTGCTGACAAGATGGAGAAGCTCAGTGCTTGCATGCTGAGCCCTTTCTTCCCTGGAAGAGCTCAAAATCCCAGAGTTTGTTGGATGCTGGGCTGGGGCACAGATAATAGAGTCTCAGGGAAATGAGAGAGGGAGACTCTGACCAGCTGCTCAACACCAGTGCCAGGTGCTCCGAGTACTCACTACACAAAAGATCACTCAAGGAGCGCTTGGTACTTCTGCCATTACCAACAAGTGACATTGACCAACTGTCCTGGAGGTTTGCAGTGTATTTCAAAATTTTAGGATCATTGGAAAATCCCATTTTGTGCCTGGGTTGTACTAGAAATAATATCGCAAGGTTGGAGCGTGTACCAATTCAAGTTTACTCACTGTATATAATGTATATACATGATGATTACATCAGGATTACTGCTCATTTTTCCACCCCAACTCTTTTATAACTGTAACGTATTTCTTATAACTTCTACTCTTCTGAAGTTGGGCTACAGGTTAGAAAAAATAATACTGAAAAGATATATCATACAATCTTTTATCATTATGCATAATAAACACTTGTGTATGAGACTAAATCTTATTCAAAAAGAACAAAATCTGTTGCTCTGCGTGGAGCTGTGCATATACAATAGGATTTTAATTCATGTTTGGCCTCATTTTTGATAAAATGCAGTATAATTTGATTTCCATGTAAGAGCAATTATTGATACAAATTTCCTTCAGCTTTAAAAATTCATCAGAAAATAAGGCATTATTGAATCTCAAAGAACGTTTCACAGTAAATTTATGAGAATTAGTGCCCCTTTATTCTGTTCCTGTAAAATCATTGAATCATGCTGTTATTTACTTCAGGAGGAAGATTTACATGGTAAATAATTTATCTGCGGAGTTCAATTGCATCTTGGGGAGTAATGTTCTTTTGTTATAATGTAGCTTTCCAGGAATGAACATTTTGCATTCTATCTTTCATGTTCGCCTTTTAACGTTTCAGTTCGTAGCCTAATCTTGGCCAGTTTTAATAACAATAACACCACTGGAAGAAGGAGATAATGACTTAACTTAAGTGTATGAGGTGTGATGGAAAATATGGTGGTTTTTAATTTAAAACTATACATAAAAATGTGACATTTCTGTGTATCGTTCTCGTCAGCCTCTCCCTCTCTCGAATACACTTAACCCACGTTTCCTGCCACTTCCTGCAGCAGCTCTGGAGTCTTCATTCCGAAGTGTCTTTAGTGGCACTATCATGGCTGCGTGGATATCCTGGATGCATTAAAACATTTACTGATGGTCATTTTGACTTTGAGAAAGAGCCCGAAATCGCACACGGGCAGATCTGGTGAATAAGGCGGACCCGGAAGCACTGTCCTGTTCTGAGGACAACGCCTTCCTGCTGAGTGGAGCTCAGCATTCACTGCGCGGCACGCCCTCTAACGGTGTGTAGGAAAAAGACTCCAAAACTGCTTCATTGCTCATGGCAATGAGTCTCTTACTGTAATAATTTTTTTTAATTTAAGCATTCACCATGCATTTTAGTTATACCAATGTAAAATGGAATCCACTGCAAGCCGTGAGGCTTTTCCTCGTGAGGATTTATACACTGGTTGGTGTAACTGAGGCTTGTCTCCTGTAAGACAAGAGAAAGACTAGTGTGACAGAAAAAAAAGGGCTTCCCCTAATTTTTAATCTTGGTTTAGCTCAATTCCACATGAAAATATCACAAGGCAAGGTAAAGATCAGTGAGTCCCTCGTGGCTCTGATAGCGCTTAACCTCTGGAGGCTCAGGGTGATCATCAGCAAATAGTGGACCCACTGCACACAGTTCATGAGGACTCAGTGTATCATGCATGGAAAATTCTCTCTAGCCTTTCTGGCCCTTGGAGGGCCCCAGTAAAATAGTAATGAAGAAAAGAAAAGGCTGAAATACTTCCTGTGTTGTAGACAAGAGTGATATTTAATGCTTATGTTTAGGCTTTTGAAATCGACATACAGAGGTTAGCAACAAAGAGATAACAAATCCAAATGTAAAACAAAGAGCTCAACATTCAACTCACAAGAAAATGGGCCTGGAGTGTTGGGGGGAATGACCTGAAGCATTTTCTTGGGGACTTTAGAAAGTCTTGACTGGTTTTCTACACAAGATAATTGCTTTCCTGCCATCAATTTCTTACGTTATCCAATCTTGTAACAAAGAAGAATTTATATTCTATTTTAGTAGAACCACGTAGTTTTTTCGGTAACTTTGTTGACTTAAATTTTAGAGTCAAGAAGTAAGATCTCTAAATTCTTCATAGATAACTTCACTCTTGAAGTGTTGCCTGGATTCTCTTCCCTCAACAGGAAAATAACCTTCCAGCACACCTTCCCACAGTCAGATCACCCCCGACCCCAGGTCTGCTTCGCATTGACTGATCCAGCCCTTCCTGCCTCCAGGAACCTCTTTTTACCTTTGAACAGCTGCACTCTGTGTCCCTGGGAGGGACATGCCTAGGCTGTGGGTAGGCTGGCTGCCCTGGAATCCCCGCTCTGTGGCACTTTGGTTTCCTGGCTGGTCAGAGGGAAACAACCTTGGGATCTACTTAGTAGATAATTGTGAGAAGTAAATAAAGTAACATCTGTAAAACACATAGAGACCTAGTGTATTTTAAAGATAGGATGCTTCTGGTAAGTTTATTTTGTTCCAATAACTTTATAACCACATAGCCATTACTCCAGCTTTCTGTATAATACAAAGAAAACCCTTCTCCTGCTGTTTCTGAAGCATAAAGACTGAGTTATGCTGTCATAATATTTGTGCGTGTTTCACTAGTAGTGATTTAGCATCCCCGCTGGATGGACATGTGTCTTTTAATGTGCAACACAGTTGTATGATGCTTCATACCCAACTTGTGTCAGACCCCAACGTGCCAAATGTTTTCTTCTCACTTTGCTTATGTAGAAGGATCTTAAAAGTCACTGAATATTTACTCACAAAATTATGGTAGGTACCAAGTAGGAGACAATGAGTCAAGGATACATAATGAGACAATGAGGCAAAGTTAAAAACAAGTAAATCGTAGTAACTTTGTCTGTCTGTCTCCTGCCAGTATCCTTTCAAAGAGGCTCCCGTCCAACTTCCGGAAATATCCACAGCTCTCCAAGATCTGAAACATTCATCCTGAAACATTCTTTTGCAACTTTTCTTTGATTGTTTATGCAGTTCAGTTTACACATAAGCTAAGACTTACAGATGACTAACTGTTTGCATAGATTCACTTATCCCCCACCCACTTCCCCACAACGGGCATTTCCAGAGGAGAGTCGGGCCCATAGCCGATGCCAACCAGTTATCTCCACTTTCAATGTCATGTAAATACACAGTACAGGATATACTTTTGCTCTTTATTCAGTTTTATATCTGAAGATGCTGCAGATCGTACCAAGGCCTCAGAGCGACATCCCAACCACAGTGTCTCCCTTAGATCCATCCGTGTCCAGGCAGCAGTGACCCATTCACCATCCTGCTGCACCATACACTCTCCACTGTGACTAAGCTGTGAAGACACTTTACAGAACCTTCTTACTGTTCACAATAATCCGGCTGAAACTGCTTGGGGTCAAGACTAGACTGCTTTCCTTGTGTGGGTAACTGATCCTTCCTGGGTGTATGAAGAAGAAATAATAATCGCAAAAGAAAGGCAACTTATCGGAGGTGTGCTTTAACAATTTTTCTTTGAATGTGGCTGTGCCTTGTTGATCCATAAAGATGACTTCTAGATCATCCTTTTCTCAAAGATTGCTTAATTATTAAAATTATTAAAAATGTTACTATATCTTTTGTTCTCTACTTCAGGTTTTTATATTATCCATCTATACTGAATCATTTTCTTTTCTGATTCTTGTCCAAACACTTCAAATTTTCTCAAATTTCTTTCACCTTCTTTCTTTTTTTTAAATCTTTTTTGCATTCTTACAAAAATTTCAAGCTTTGTCTTGGGGTACAAATTAAAATATTATCTATGTCTAATGTAGATACTGCTTTTTAGCACTTGTTTGTCTAGGGAATGGCATTGTTTGAATTCTCTGTTTATGTCCTCATTGTTTTGATTTGTTTGTTGAGCCAGGATCTCGCTATGTAGTTCAACCAGATCTTGATCTCACTTTGCAGCCCAAACTGGCTACAGACTCTCAATCTTCCTGCCTCGGCCTCTTGAATTTGAGGAATGCCCCAGTATGCCCAGCTCCCTTGTTTATTTTTCTTATTTATTATACTCACTGATTTTTGTGTAGCTTTCACCTGCTTTTCTTTTATTGTGATGGAGCCTGTGGTTGTGGTTAATGTTTCTCATCTTTCCTCTTGCTGGATTTCTTTTACCTTAGGTTAATTTATTTTTTCTTAATAGGGATGAGGATATTTCCCCCTCCATCGATCCCTTCCTTGCTGTATTTGGTGCTCGTGTTTTCCCGCTACTTACAGCTGAGAGGCGGGATCTGCTCTCCTGTCTGTGTTATGGCCTGAAGGACACAGAACAGGGAGGCTGTGTGTTGCTCTGGCACTGTCCTGGGTAGGCATTGTTACTGGACCACGGGATGTCCTCTCCCTGGTCCTCCCTCCCAAGGTAGGTCTGGGGTGCAGGCTTTGACCCAGCTGGTAGAGTGGTCAGCTTCCTCTTGCTGGACCAGAAGAGAGGTGCAGGTTCTGAAGGGCTCAGGACCTGACTCTGTGTCCCCGTGATTCTGGGTTCCGGGTGGACTTCATGTGAGCCAGGAGTTTCTGGTCATGGCAGCAGCCACTTCCTTTATGACTCCAGAGCTCACTTTATTTGGTTTCTGCTCCTCAATCTCTTTCTTCTTCCTAAATATCTGTGGATCTTGCTGGCTCTTTGGGGATAGAAATTCTGTGATCTGACTTAAATATCTATCTTCACCTGGAAGAAGTACTTTAAATGCTTTTAGTGTGATTTCGTTTATTTCCTCTCAAAGTGCTTTCATTCATCATGCAAGCTTTATTGTGTAAAACTTTCATTTGGAAGCAATGGTTGAAAAAGGAGAGATGTGCAAGATGATGGCAAGATCAGGGGCTGCTGTATGAGCCAGTCCTGGGGGCCCACTCACTCTTACAGAATGGCCTGTCCTGGGTGCATCCTACTGCTATTGATAAGTGCTTGGTCCAGATACACACGAAGCAGGCTTGTCACATCTGAAAGACTGTTCTCACCCTTGTGACTGTAATGGGGACAACATTATCCAGACTGACCTCTGGTCTAAGCATATTAGCATAGTGCCTAAGGAGCATGTTTAATATTCTCTTTGTTCAAATCTTTATTGTTACATTATGTATACACATCATCATCTCATTCAACATTGAGAGTTTATACCAGAATGTTCTCATTTTTCCCCTTTCCCCCCACCCTGCAACCCTTTACCTCTATATACCTGAGCTTTGTTTCCTTTTCTTTTTATTGCTGTCACATTCTTTTTCCTCTTGTTATTTACCCCTACATGCTCTTTCCTTTTAAATATTTTCTATTTCACAACATCAGCTATACATA
This sequence comes from Petromus typicus, assembly GCA_004026965.1. Lineage (NCBI taxonomy): Eukaryota > Metazoa > Chordata > Mammalia > Rodentia > Petromuridae > Petromus > Petromus typicus. The sequence continues at coordinate 67,152 of PVIR01005927.1, forward strand.
GTACAACTCATTTACATCTTCATTTTCTCATACCAGAGAAAAGATATATTTATTTCACTTATGAGTTTGAGGAACAATAGCACAATCAACCCTCTGCTAGAATTTCAAACATGTCAGTTGGTGTGTTATGCTGTCTTTGTCCAGGAAACACGAAGGCCATCCTTGTGATGTACGAAGAAGATGCGGAGGACTGGGCTGAGTACCTGAGGATGCTGCTTTCCCAGACTCTGCAGACAGGAGGCATCCTGCTCTACTGCCTGGACAGCCACGGCCTGGGGCATGTGGACTCGCTGAGCTTGGCTTCTTACAGATGTAAGCTTCTGATACTGTCCACCAGTGTGTTGAAGGACCTCACGCCGGTGAAGTGTGAGTTTTTGGAGAAGGTGTTGGACTCGCCGGACAGTGTGGTCACCCTGTTGTGCGGGCTGCCGAGCGCGGCTCCACTGTACCGGGCCTTGAACATCCCCGCAGGTGGGTGGGAGCTGTCAACCCAGCAGGAGCCAGGGGACTACGTCTCTGTGATCCAGAGGGTCCTGTGCAGAGGTAGGGTCACCTATGCTTTGTTTTCATTTTGATTTATTTCCTAAAATGTAAAATGTTTTCTTAAGCCAATAAATACCCGAAGTTAAGTTACAAAGTGGAGAAATGGAAACCAATTTAAAAGTGTGTTGTACTCCACAGAAAGTGCACTACAATTCCTAAATTTGAGCTCAGTGAGTTGTCTTGGTGATGGCTTGTAAGTGTGTTCCTCAGGGAGGCCCAGGTGAGACGCGGCACGCAGAGCAGAGTGGATCTGCTCACATTTGGTGGAGCTCAGTCCAGACACTGGACTCCACGCAAATGACGGGACCAGTGTAACCACTATCGACCCCCTCAGCCAGCAGCAGCACAGGCTTGGAAGACCCAAGTCACAATCCTATGGCTCCTGCTGCACTGATATTTGGATGCCATCCCATCTATTTTTATAAATCACAGCCCTTGTGTGAGAGAACAGACCCTGGGCCCTACCCGTCTGCTCGCCCCAGCCCTGGGTAGAGTCGGGACTCTGAAGCCTGCAGCACCGTCAGGCTCCAAACAGCCTGCTGGGAAAGACAGGCCCTGGACTGCCGTGTCCCAGTTTTTCCGGCCTGCTCCTTGTGGTGCACTCCTGGCCCTGTGACGTTTTACCAGTGCAGGGAGCAGCAGATCCCAGTAGTTGGTGATGTTCCCTGGAGCCCATCTGTGGGTTCCGTGGATCCTCCCACCCCTTGCTGTGAGCATCACTGCTGTAACTGCGTGGTAATTGACTGAGTCTGTACTTTACCCCTTACCTGGCACTGCCTTCTGATGTTTTGGGTGGTCTCTGTCCCTCTGTGTTGCCTCTAGTTTCTCTTTCCTGTGTGTTGTACCGGTGCACTTTTCCCACATGCCCTTTGACTGAATGCTTTTATTTTGATCTTGTCCTCCTCTTCTTCCAACACCCTACACTTCTGCACAGTACAGGTTTCCAAAAGCTGATCTTTAGGCCTTATATTTCAAAATTTCAAGGTGTACTTTTTAAGTTAATTTACAGCAAGATGGCTTCAGTTCACATTCCCATATAATATTGGTCTCTCTGTCTCTCTGTCTCTCTCTTCCTCTCTCTCATATTCATTTAAGTATATTAAACTTTTTGCTATTGTTTTTGCAAAGAAGAAATGTTACAACTGGAAAATTAAGAAAAGTCACTATGATGCATATAAAATACACATAGCTCCGTACTGCCTTCCCTCCTGAGACAAAACATCACCGATGCCAGATGGCAAAGCCTCATCCTGCTGCTGATTCTTCACAGCTCTAAGCTCCAGCTCCTCCGGGAACTCAGTCTGTTTCCTCTGCATTGTCATTATTACTTATCAACTTTGAAGACAGAACTTATTGTATGTTACTCATATGATGAGACCCTTGGGTGACTATGAAGATGCTGTCCTGTCCTGTCTTCAAGTCGTGTACTTTTCCTGTTTGATAGGAGGAAAAAATGACAATTTATAGAGAGCACAGTACTACTGAAAAATGCCACTAGCTGTCATGGTCCTGCTTTCAAATTTGGGGCTCAGATTTGTTCAAGTACATGGAAAAATGATCATGTGTGTGGGCAAAGGTGTTCACACATGATGTCTCATACTCCCCTACAAGAATGCCACAGGATGTATTCTCTAAGCAGTTTCCCAAACGTCCCTAATAGAACTTTTCAATACAAGTTGTGTCCCTTGATAAAATCGTTCCTAATTGCTGCAGTCTAC